>CM060842.1:54305000-54555000 GCA_030762175.1 Metallyticus violacea
ATGTTCTCTGCCCTGTGCTGCATTTTCTATTCAAACATTTCATTACACTATAACATTCCATGATATGTTTCGGCAGAGTGAACAAGTATATCACTATTGTTCCATAACAAAATTAAGAATACCTTAACAACACACTGACATTCTGTACCTTTATCAGTGAAATATTTTTTAATATTTTTTGGATAGTCATGAACACTTTTGAAATAATTCATTAGATAACCGGTTTTGTATTAACCTGTCCACAACTGATGTTAGGGATAGCCAACGAGCAAGTACATGAAGCACAATTTCCAACCATTTTTCGTCAGAATCAAAAATGATTTAATTTTTTTTCCTCTTTTAGCTGATTCCGAAAAGTGTCCATGATTTTTAGGATAATGGTTTCAATATCTGCATCTAATCCATCAGACTCATGCTTTGTACTATTATGCAATAAATGCTTTGAGCAATTTGCTTTAACCATATTTTCATTATCATCCTGCTTCCCATAATTCACATTTGCGTTCACAGCACACGAAGCTACGCGTTTTAGATCTAGCTTGTTTGTATCGAATGAAAATGCGATCAAACTATGGAGCTGTTCATCAGTTTGTTCAATGAAGTTCAGAAGCCCAGTTTTAATGCCACTAAAAGGGTCAAAAGATATTTCTATTTTTTGTGGTTGGAGGCATCAGTTGCAATAGAGAATATTTTGCTTGATTTTTCAACATATCGATGAAATCTTACATACTTCTTGGTGCTAGAACATTTTTCACGATAACCTTTGCCACCTTCATCGCCAAACTGGAGACGTGGAAAATATCCTTTGATAATTTATTTTCGCAATCCTACTTCCGTAGCTAATGTTCTGTTTTACACATGGGAAGCCAATTCTAGCATACCTGCAATATTATTTAAGTGTTTGAAGCTATTCATATAAATTTGAAGATGTCCTCATATCCCATTCCTTTCGTTTATGCTTTTCCGTGGAAGAATATCAACAGCCAGAATTGCCCCTATGAGCGATTCTGAACTCACGTTTACAATAGACTCTTTACATGGTGGAGGGGACAGACCCCCCTTTTTTAATTTTCTCAAATAAGTACACCTGGGAACATAAGTACTCTCTAGGAATCAAAACGTTACTACACCTGTCTGATTATTTAAAAACTTCTCAACTCAACTCAATGTTGATAAAACAAAGTACATTCTAATTCAGCTTAGGGAACAAGAAACTACATGTACAATGGTATATGATGATTCAGTTATTGCGCAAGGAAAAAAATAAAAAAACTTTAAGTTCCTAGAAATTCAAATGCATAAAAATTTGAACTTTAATTAACTTATAGGTAGATATTATTTACAAAAAATTTGACCAGAACGTTATCAAATCATCTATAAAAGAATATTTTAAAATTAGTATGATTTTGAATAATACATTCACTTATTGAGTATGGAATTGATATCTGGGGTGAAACAACTATTGCAAACTTAAATATTGATAATAAATAAAAAAAAAAAACTTACGTTCTATATACAATATAAAAAGTTGCCAGTCTGTAAAAGAAGTGTTTAAAAACCAGCATATTTTAACAGTAGTTTCGTTTATGTTTATAAAGCTATGTTATTATGAAAAGAATAAGTGTAACTTACTTTTAAAAAGGGTATTATTCATATAACACTAGGTGTTATATTACTCAACAAATGACCATAATCCGCAAAATCTGCACAATGTAACTGTTTTAAAATGATATTGAAGAACTATCTGTTAGAAAATTCTTATATAGAATTGATGAATTATAGCATCTTGTAATTTAGTATGTATGTATATACATTAATATTGTAAATGTGCAAATAGGCACTATAGGAAATTGTCAAACATAATCTCTTGTAATTGTAGCATGTCAAGCAGTAGCTATTTATTACGCAGGATACATTGTAGAAAAAAGAAATTAAATTAAGCTTTCTTTCACTCACTGAGTAATGAGGAATTAATTAATAAAACTAATATCAGTAAACGAAAGCTAATTATGTAATGTACAACGTGACAAAATCAGAAACATGAATAGAATCTATGGGTGAATAAACCATTATTTGTTTATCATTATTTGTTCTTTTTGCATTGTTCCGTTCTCTTTGTATCACTACACATCATGAATTCAATTTTATACTCCATAAATTATACGGATGAACTGGATAAACCCAGCTTCAGAAAATAGGAAACAAGAATATAAAATACACAATCCAGAAACGGATATTCCGCTATCGACTAGTATAAGCTAGACCACGACCCACTATATTTACCAAACCTCGAGGTGGGTATAGATAGTAGAAAAGAAATGGTTTAATATGTGGCCCCTGTGTTAATTATATCATATTATTAATTTTCAGTTATCTGGTTTATTGCAGTGGTTTATAATTGGAAGCAAATCAACGTAGCGTGTTACTTCTTTTGTTTTTATTAAGTTAATATTAATTTAATGAAATCATACCAGAAACTTGTTTAATAGAAAGTGTTAGTATCACATGGGTTTGCCCTAGTAAGTCTTTATTGTGGCATTGCACGGCATAACACCATATGTATACTCCCTAAATAGCAGTAGTTAAAGGAGGAATGGATAAAGAGTATACATTGTGCAAATTTGAAGTTAATGATGAAACTGCTCTATGTGTTAAACCTATGTACCAAAATTTGTAGTTAGAGAGTACATTTTCCTAGCAAACTTCTCTAATCTACCATCGTATGTGACAGCGTGTGTTAGCAAAGAAATGAAAAATCCGAAAAATATGTATGAAGCGACGTTTGGATCGAAATGATGTTAGTTTCAGTTAGCGTATGTTATAACATGTTTCGACCGTTTGCAAGTGAGGTTATGTAGAGATAGGTACACTAGTAGTAAAATTATTCATGTTGCTGCTATTCAACACATGGAGTTGTTTAGCTAGTTCGTTGCAGTTATGTGGTTTATTACAATATTTTATAGTTGGAAGTAAATAAACAACAGTCTGTTAATTCTTTAGTTTTTTTATTGGGGTAAAATTGATTTACCGAAATCACACAAGAAATTTGTGTAATAGAAAGTGTTTAATATAAAATGGGTTGCCTTGTGTGTTTTATTTGCGGCTGTACACTGCGTACTACATATTTAGGTTTCCTAAATAGCAGTAATTAAAGAAGGAGTGGAAAGAATATACGCTGTCAAGATTTTAAGTTATTAATATAACTGTAGTAGGTATTAAACATTTCTTACTAAAATTTGTGGTTTGGAAGGACATTTTCTTTGTGCAATATTTCTTAATCTAATGTTATGTGACAGTGAGGGTTAGCAATGAAAGGAAAGATTCGGAAGAACATATGAAGCGGGTTTTGGAGCAAGATGAAGAGAGTTTTATTGAATGGTGTGAGCAGTATATGTTTAGACTCCTTTGCAAGTGAGGTTAAGGTAAGACAAGTACCCCTTTTTAATTCTTGCCAAGGAACACTATGTCCTTTTCCTTAACATAGACGATGCTAAATATGATGCTGTCACAACGATGTCTATTAGTTTTAAGGGTTTTAAGGTGTTCGGATGTTTGGAAGTTCGTTTATTTTATAAATAGCTGTGCTTACCTGTGGAGAATTTTATAATTCATATTGTTGTATATTTCGTTTACACATGAGAAATATTGTTTGAAAACAATTTCAAATTCTTAAAAACCATCAAAATATTTTCTAATGATGAACAATGTCATCTTGTAAACATAATACTGCGTAAAAGTTTCGCTTTTGCTATTGACAATAATAGGACCACTTCGTCCGCCATTTTTTCCGTATAGAGTATGGTAAATACAGTGGGTCTTAGCCAGACTTTCTATTGATTTTCGATATTTATCGATGAGCATAAGATGTGGATACTCGATAATAATGGGAATGTATCGGAATGTGTTTTGCAGCAATAATAAAATGTAATTTAAATTTCTCATTCTTGAATGTTAATAGAGTACAGGAGTAATTACAGATCAATGCGGGAGCCGGAAGGATCTACAAAAAGTACATAAAATACTAGAGTTTCTCGAAAATACGAGAGAGTTGGTCATCCTAAGTGGTCATCACTTCTTGGACTCCTCGCCTTGCCAAATTTTTCCAGCATTTTCCTGCACCATTTCACTGTGATCACTTTTTCGGTAAGATTGTGCAGCTCCCATTATAAATAAAATCTTTTCATTTTGAAGTGTTCATGCAGAATGGAGAAACGTTTGGCTATCCCAGTGCTTTCAGTTTTACATCTTTATCATATCATGCTGCTGGTGGCCTGTCACTTCTCTTATCTTAAAGGCATGTATTTCGGAGAATCAGCTGAGAACTGTGACATATAATTAACAAAAGCCTGAAAATGTCTTTCAAATGCTAAATCGATTGTTACATTTAAGTTATACAACATCGATAAGTTAACCAATTAATGCATTGTGTTTTAAAAGAAAGGAAAGTTTAATTGTATTAGCTTGTGTCGCACCTACCCCCTATTATCGTGTCGCGTTCACTTTTTCTGGCAATAATACATTAGAATTGGCGCAGTAAAAATGTCTGAAGAATGAAGAAAAGGAACTAAAACCACGGAGAAAAGAGCAGTACGAAACTGAAAAGTGCAATAGCTAGAACTTTTCTGATGCATAGTAAAGTGCAGTAGCTAGAATTAGGAAACTTGCTGAAGCATCGAAGCTGAATTGGAGCTGATCTCTAAGAGAAGGAAGAAGAAGAGAAAATAAAATATTCCATCAGAAGGAATTGCGTCTTCGTCTTGTAGGGTTTCTGAGTAACTTCCGTAAGATTCCAAGTTGTCATTATGTTAAGTACTAGATGCCGATCTAGAGGAAACTAATAGCGAGGAGGTGAAAAGGTTGGGAGAAGTGCCATTTTAAGCCCGTCTTCATTCTGGCAAAGAGCAGGGTGGGGCCCTATGAAGGGGAAAAACTATTTTTGTAGGAGGTCTTTCGTGGCCAGGAGTGGGGTGCGGTGACTTAGAAGTTGATGTCTACGACGGCGCAAGATTTTTGGAGACAAATTCAGAGCCGCCATAGCCTCCGCGGACTCCACATTCCAACTTCGCAAGCACCAGGCGCTTCGGCCACTTTTTGTTCTTGCTAAGTGTGAGTATAAGTGTGAACTGCTAGTGATAGTGATTATAACAGTTGGATTTGTGAGGTCGTAAGTATATACTGTCATTTCATTGTCTGTGATGGTGCTGTGGAAGTAATCCATAAATATGGTGTAAAGTGGAGCCGATTGGTTATTAGTGCTTGTTAATCGATACCGTTACCTTAAACAATGGTGCGTGTTTGTTATTGGCAGCAAAATTCCAGTGCTACGGTAGAAGATTTTATATTCACTCTGGTAACTTTATACCTTAGAGGATCAGGAAATATATACAAATGGAACATTTGGCAAAATTTGGATTGAGCGCTCAAACGTGCCTTTGGAACTTCTGTGTTGTTTATTTTTTAGTTGAAATTGGCTATTGCTGTTCTGCTTCAAATCTTATTTCTTTACTGCCTTTTTTATATCACATATTATTTATTATAAAATCTTTCCCTTTTCGCTGTTTTCTTGCATTCGTGCTCCGAGGTTACTGCTTGGAAAGAAAGGGACCATAATTTATTTTCCTGCAGAGATTGCCTAAATTGAGAGAAGGAAGACTGACAACATTTTTATTCCAAAGAAATACATATTGTCCAGTTTTTCTCAACCGTAGATCAAACTATGTCAAATTCGAACCTGTGATGTTCAGACTCCAAGCAAGAGCATTATCCACACAATTTTGGAGTCATAACCTCTCTGAAAAACAAATAAATGAATAAATAAAGTTCTTTTTAACAAAGAAAAATAAAACCTTGAGTGGCATTGTGTTGATTAAATAAATTTTCAGTGTACATGAGTTCTGTGACAGATATTGAACAAAAATTTTTTAATAATGGTGGTTGAGCCACAGTCTCGCAGAATGGAGGACATGGGACCACAATAGTAATGGAGTGACTCCTTCATGAAAAATAATCATTAAATTGCTTAGATGGAGGCTTAATATCTTTAGTGGTCATCTTTTTTGTTTATGTAGCATTATTATATATTTGTTAAAGACACTGAAATATCCAAGTGCGTGTACAACAGAATGAAACTGGAAGCTCCATGTTCATTGTGCATGCTTTCATTACACTCCTGGGTACCTCAATGATATTTTTCCAAGGTTTTCTTCATGTTCAAACAAGTAAATAATCAGAAACTGTGTAAGAATTGTAGAAGCTTAGTCATGAATCAAACACTAAAAGAGACATGGATTCTTCACTATGTTAGGTATATCAGTCCTTGTATTTTATAATCTTTTATAACATTTAAACATTGAATATCCTCTAGAACAATAAACCAAAAAAAAAAAAAAAATGACTTTAAAAAAATCTACACTTTGCAAACTCCAGCTTTTTCTAAAGGACAATCAGTATCTCTTCAAGACAGTTTACTGCAGTCAAAAATAAGTAGCTCCTTCAGCACACTTTGTAATTCATGATATCTATCATATTAAATGCAACATTTAGTTGTTCCCAACAGGTTGCTGCAGATACCATCTTCTATTAGATTCACTACTAAATATAGTAAAATTTCAGCCATTCAATTCTGCCATAGAAATCAAGGGTGCAAGGCTGATTGAGAGATAATTATTTTTCTCATAGTTGTTAGCTCTATGAATATAGGTATATAGCATATTAAAATAATTAAACACATTAATCCTTCCAGGACTGTGCTAAAGGACTTTCTATTAGACATCTGGGATTATAGAGAGTACAATTTTTATTATTTTGTTCCTACTTTTTTTCCCTTGGCAATTCAAAAATTTTAAAAATAACTCTAATATAGGTTAGAGCAAGAACCAAAATGAGGCATGATGTCTATTTTAAACCCAAAAGAGCCTAGTTCAGGTTTCAAATATTGTAGAAATAGACCATTTGATTTTCAGTAATTAGAGTAGAAATCAAGATAATTGCATGAATCTCCTTTTTCTCCTAGTGAACAAAAATAATAGCAATAACAACCATAACAATTAAAACAACCACAACCACAACCACAACAACAACAACAACAACAACAACAACAATAATAATAATAATAATAATAATAATAATAATAATAATAATAATAATAATAATAATAATAATGGTTTTAATCAATCTTCTCTTGGTACCCCAATTACAATCAATAGTAACCAAAGGTTCTTTTCACTCTATTATCAACCTATCTTTAACTATTTATATTGCATTATCTCATATCATTACATACTGAATACATCTCATACATTTTGTTCAATATATGTTTATCTTGGGATTTGGGGTCCACCTTTCAGTTCATTTGTACCATTCCTCATTTCATTCATTGAATAGTAGCATGGTAAATTCATGTCCAACATTATGGCCACAGACCTTGAAGGTCAGAGATGGATATCTAAAATTTTGCAAATTTGAATGAATATCTTTAACCCATCTTAAAGGTATTTACTGTCTTTATCTGCTAAGAACTGTGATTTTTAACATTAACAGGAAGCTACAGTGAAGCTAACACATTTTGGAGGAGGCTTACACTCCATTGTTGCACAGAACTCTTCATTCTTCATTAGAGCTTAGTTTGCAACTCTAACAACAAAATGATGATTTCAGGGGGGAAAAAAATAAAGTGAAAAGTTTGGAATGAATGACTTTCTAATGTTGCTAGATTGTAATATAATCTGTCCAGCATATTTTTAAGTAGTATAGCTAGTAAGCTTGCATCTAAAGCCCATTTTTTTCTAGTTAAAAAAACTAATTAAAATGTTTTGTTGGTGAGTTGATTATGTAGTCATATAGACTCTTGTTCATATTCTTGGCTATTAGTCATCTGGCGGGTGATTCAAATTGTATCTTTGATGCTTACAGCTGACATTCAGCAGTAGATTACAAAATTTTGTAATTAAATTATCATCTGTTGTAATTTCTAAATTCATCAGGCTATCTTTATTTTTCTTTATGTTGATCTACTCTCGAAAGCTAAGTTGCAATGTTTGGTGTGCTGATTTTAACAAACTGACTTCTTTTCTGTTTCATGATTAAATTTCTCAAAGCTGAAACAAAATTTTGGGAAATGAATTGTGAAATAGAAATAAATTAAATTTCTTAAAATAAGCATACTAACCAATGGAGTTTACCATACAGAAAAGATCTACATCAAGAAAAGTGAAAATAGCAAATGAATTTCAAAATTCCAACAGATGACAGATTAATTATACAATTTTGTAACATCCCATCAGAAGTCAGCTGTATGTGCCCAAGATACAATTTGAATTGACATCCAGTTGACTAGCAGCTGAATATTGGACTAGGGTCCATGAAAGATGTTCTGCAAATAAACATTGGTAAGAGGAGAAATAAGCATATGTAATCAATCAACTCACACGTTAAAACATTTAATTTATAATTGTGTCTTATCTGTGGAAATTCTACAAAGTAACATTTAAACAAACTTGGATAGCCTGGTTATTGTTATATTATTATAAATAATGAAATGAGACATCTGAAACTTGGAATACATTGATCTGTTTACAGTTCTTATCATACTGATGTTTCTGGTTGATTATCTTGTTTTCCTCATACTATTGGCTGTAATAAATCATATTACGCCTCTCTAATAGCATTTGTTGCTTGCTTCAATTGTGGACATTTTTGTACAAACAATTATGGGAAGTCCATATCTACTAGGTTCCAGGAATGGTGATTTCAAATAATTATGCCTGAAATATTTTTGCTTCCTCATTATAATATGTTGTTATAACAGCACTACCTACTATTTGAGAGTTCTCAATAGTTTCAAATGCAATGTCATAATACTTCTCAATTATAAGTACACTTATAAAGTAAGTTGTGCAGCTGTATTGTCTATGCAAGCATGTACACTGGCATAATCTGAATAGCACATCCTACTATTTACTGGGCTCTTTGTCAAGTGCATTGTTCAATTTCTGTTGATGTAGGCTTGCTTTGAGATCCTCTGACATTCCATACTTTTTATGATGATAATTAGGGAGCTATAGTTTTATTTAAATATATGTTATATACCAGAAGATGGGAATAGAAATTTGGGGGTCAGATGGAGGATGGAAAGCGATAAGCTTGATAAATAGACTATTTTGTAGAATTGTCCTAGCCTTTCCTAGGTCTTCACCTAACAATTGCTGTGATGGAACTAGGAAGATTGGGTTATAAAAACAAGGTCATAGAAAGAGTACTCAAATATTGGTATAGAATAGGGAGACTAGAAGAGGAGATTATAGAATATTATCAATTAGTGTTTGATAGTATAAGGAATAGTGTTTAACACCCATTTTTACTACTGCAGCACCACATGTGGAAGGGAATGTGTCCTGTGTGTGAAGAACCAGATAGTACTTGGCATTGTGTACTAGAATGTAAGCAAACCAGTTTTGGAGGGAACAGTTTCTATTATGAAAGTGGGAAAAACTTACCAAATGAAATGAGAGGCAGAAGAATTTTAAATCTAAAATCATATAAAATGTTAAGAAGCTTGGAAAATATATAGACAACAAGGGTTATGGAAGGTGGGCAAGACAAATGGGAACAACAATGGCGGCAATTGCACTTTCTAGGACTGAATAAATATCCCCATTACATACTAAATTTGGTGTTAATTGTAATGGGGTACTGAAGGATGCAACTCCATAAAGTTAGGGTTTTTAAATGACAAATTTAAATGTTTCAATAGTGTTAGTTTACATATATTAAGAACATGGAAATGTAAATCATTTACTTTGATATTAACATTTTGACTTGTTTATGAAAATTGCATGAAATTGGTTCTAAGAAATAAATTCATTTAAATGTACGTATAATTGGGTGCAGTATATTTATGTAGTTTGTTGAAATATATTTGTAATAAACTTCAATTTCAATAGAATAGTTGAACCCAAGTCTTATGGATATTCCAGTAGGAAACTGCTGATGAGTCAAAGACAAGATTTCAGTAATCAGTTAAATAGCAAAACTAAATGACAATTTATTGAAGATGTATACTTTTTTGATTGATAAAAATTAGGAAGTAATGAAACTAGTTATAAAGGTAAGGGGGGGGGAAACGTAAATTTAATTGTAATGTTATTTGGCGAAATAAAATTTGTCATACATTCACTCATTCATTCATACCAGATTGGACTATATATTTCTTTTGATAGGAAGTGTTAGCAACATATTTTCTTAATATTAGTCTTATTAATACTTGATCAGCTTAGTAAACTTATTTACGCTAGAAAATCTGCAACTTTTAGCACAAAATTCTTACCTTAGCACTTTTTCTGTGCTTTATATACTTTTGAAGATGAAGAATTGCACTGAAATGTTCCTAATTATTTGGATAATTTTTATTAAACATGCATACACTAAAAGAGTTATATATAATGCTGGTAGTTTTGAGTAATTAACTCATTTTCTGGACAATATTGCAGTTCTGCATACTTTCAATATCACTTATTACAGCTAAAAAGCTTTGTAACACATTTTGAAAGTGACTTTTTATTAATCCTTTTTGTGTAGTAATATCTTGAATTCTTGAATACATGCTGCTCAAAAATACCCTTGCTATTTCCAATATGTGCTACAAGAATAAAGGGAATTTGGCTCCATTTGTTAAGATTTAATGGAATTTATTAGGTGTTAGTAAGTTTCAAAATAGAGGTTTTTTTTTATAAAGAACTTTTGAGTTGATTAGAATGTAATAATTTGTTAACCTCTCATTAGTCACTGGACATCATGGAGAGCAGTATATAAAGAAGGGAAGCTTAATATTAAAGTATTTGCAAATGTGTAATTTTAATATTCTTCAAATAGTTTCTTAAAAGTAACTTTCCACATTAGATAAAATATAATGTTTGTTATGTTCTTGAAGAAAAATAAAGCTACCAGCAAGGATAGATTATATTATTGCTTGTATCTGTTAAATTTTTTTAAGCAAGTTTATTGCCAATCAGATATTGTGTTATCATTAAAGATTCTATACATTCTAAATGAACCCGCCTCACTATGATATTCTTTGCACTCTTTTGGCTAATGCTAAGAGAGTGAATGTTTCTAATTTTTCATTGTCATAACAGAAAACTGTTCATTAGTTATGATGCAGTTTGTATCCAGCTAGGTACTTAAGAATATTATTATGAATACTCAGTAAGAAAAATCTAAATGAATAAATATGATATTCAAGCTAATGCACAATTAATTGTCTAAGCTGACATTGCAACTCTGCGTGCTGGCAACCAGGAAGCAGTAATATAACCCATTTTTTCAACATACTGCTGTTTGCAGGACTACATTGTATTAAAAGATGATGGGGATGAAAGTAACAGAATAGTTGACAGGATAAATGGCAGTAGAACCTGGAGGAACTCAGTCTAAGTTACTTTGTCAGCAATAAATTCCTTTTATGGTTTCTGATATCATAACTGGGTCTCTTTTGTAGATTGCAAGTGGTCTGACCACTCAATCAAAGCACCATCTCTTTATATATATATATATATATATATATAAATATTCAGAATGGGAACTATATTCTATTTTCTATTAAATTTATTTTCATTATTATAGAAAATAAAGGTGAGAAAATGACATAAGAACAATTGATGAATTGAATGGCAGGGGAAATCTGCACATTGCTATTTTGCCCACCTTAAATTCACTATTTGACTTCTGGAATCAGGGTGAGCGATAATCCCACTTCCTTGTGGTGGACCTGAATAATACTTAGCAAATTACAGTCATGGCACCTAAAAAGATTAACAACTGAACAAGAACAACAAAATATTCAACAAAAACATAAAGGAAAGTCATATGAAGATCTACAGATTTTCAAACATCTTTTATTGAAACCAAGAAAAATAATTGGAGTTTCCCAATTCTGCTTCATAGTTGGGCATGATTGACTGTCAGAACATCTCTTCATCATGAAATCAATTAAGGATAGCCACTATCCATTGTGTAAGGATGTAAATACTATCCTAAATAAAGAACATATACTGAAATACAGCCAATTAGTTAACGACAAACAAATGGAATATAGTTAAATATGGTGGACATTTGTAACAGTGATGTTTAATATAAGTTTAGAACAACTGAGTTGACTTTGTAACACTTACATCACTAATA
Source organism: Metallyticus violacea (assembly GCA_030762175.1). Lineage (NCBI taxonomy): Eukaryota > Metazoa > Arthropoda > Insecta > Mantodea > Metallyticidae > Metallyticus > Metallyticus violacea. Next base: position 54,317,178 of record CM060842.1, read on the forward strand.
GTTTTTAAAAGAGGAAAACTAAGTTTCTGGAGCTAATCACTCCCATCTTCAGTTCCAGTTCGACTACCGGCCTCATTCTTCGTGGTGGTTTGGTTTATCTCTGGTGGCAGTTGGATGAACTTCTGTATTAAGATTTCTCTTGGTGGGATTTCAAAGTTGAAAACATTTGTTCTTCCAGATATAAATGTTTTCTCTGATGGCAAGTTCTGTTTTCCCTGTAATATTTTTAAGTAGTTTGGGATTCCTATTTATATTATGTTTTTCATTCCAAAAATGCCAAGTTACTGCTGATTTTTCTTCCTGTCTTTGTTTTATGTTCCTCATGTGTTCTTTTGCTCGTGTTTTTATGTTTCTTTTAGTCTTTCTATGTCAATTTTTTCACAATTGATATATTCCATCTGATATATATTCCTGATTTGTTCTCTTGAGGAATGTCCTCTTTTAGTTTAGAATTTAGTATATTTTTATGAAGTAACTGTTTTTTGGAGCTAAAATAATGTTTTGTTTTTTGAAAATCTTTTGGAATTTGTAGAAGGTTGATGGATGGTATGTGAATTTTTGGTACATTCTATTTTCTTCCTTGTTAGGAATAAGAGTACTGATGTCTTTGATTCTTTTTTTTTGTTCCTAGCTCTGTTTATTTTCTTATATACCATTCTTGTTTGAAACCATTTTCTATAGCTATATTTATTATATTGCTCAGTTCTAAATCATATTCTTCTCTGTTCATGGGGACATTTACCAACCTGTGAGCAAGACTATTTAGTACTGCATGTTTATGAGGAACTGGGTTATAACTGTTATATTTAATGTAGCTATTAGTGTGAGTAGGTTTTATATATATGCCAAATGTTAAGTGGTTTTTTAATTTAATTATTTTAAGATCCAAGAAGGGTAGCTGTCCATTGCATTGTCTTTCCATAGTGAATTTTAACGATTTTTCTTGTAGATTGAGTAACTTTAGTGCATCTTCTAGGTGTTTTTCCGGAACTATTGCAAAGATGTCGTCAACATAGCGATACCATGCTTTGAACAACTAGGGGAAACCCTTCGTGATTCTAATTTCTAATGCACTCATGAAGAGATCCTCTAATAATGGTGATAATGGGCTACGCATTATTAGCGGATCTCTTCATGAGTGCATTAGAAATTAGAATCACGAAGGGTTTCCCCTAGTTGTTCAAAGCATGGTATCGCTATGTTGACGACATCTTTGCAATAGTTCCGGAAAAACACCTAGAAGATGCACTAAAGTTACTCAATCTACAAGAAAAATCGTTAAAATTCACTATGGAAAGACAATGCAATGGATAGCTACCCTTCTTGGATCTTAAAATAATTAAATTAAAAAACCACTTAACATTTGGCATATATATAAAACCTACTCACACTAATAGCTACATTAAATATAACACTTATAATCCAGTTCCTCATAAACATGCAGTACTAAATAGTCTTGCTCACAGATTGGTAAATGTCCCCATGAACAGAGAAGAATATGATTTAGAACTGAGCAATATAATAAATATAGCTATAGAAAATGGTTTCAAACAAGAATGGTATATAAGAAAATAAACAGAGCTAGGAACAAAAAAAAAGAATCAAAGACATCAGTACTCTTATTCCTAACAAGGAAGAAAATAGAATGTACCAAAAATTCACATACCATCCATCAACCTTCTACAAATTCCAAAAGATTTTCAAAAAACAAAACATTATTTTAGCTCCAAAAAACAGTTACTTCATAAAAATATACTAAATTCTAAACTAAAAGAGGACATTCCTCAAGAGAACAAATCAGGAATATATATCAGATGGTATATATCAATTGTGAAAAAATTGACATAGAAAGACTAAAAGAAACATAAAAACACGAGCAAAAGAACACATGAGGAACATAAAACAAAGACAGGAAGAAAAATCAGCAGTAGCTAGGCATTTTTGGAATGAAAAACATAATATAAACAGGAATCCCAAACTACTTAAAAACATTACAGGGAAAACAGAACTTGCCTTCTGGGAAAACATTTATATCTGGAAGAACAAATGTAGCGTTTTCAACTTTGAAATCCCACCAATAGACGTCTTAATACAGAAGTTCATCCAACCGCCACCAGAGACAAACCAAACCACCACGAAGAACAAGGTTGGCAGTTGAACTGGAGCTGAAGGTGGGAGCAATTAGCTCCAGAAACTTAGTTTTCCTCTTTTAAAAACTATTAGTGATGTAAATGTTACAAAGTTGACTCAGTTATTCTAAACTTAAAAGGAATATAATTTGGAAGCTCTTTAAAGGGAAGCTGGAAATCTAGATAATAACAGCATCCCAATGACCACTAGCTACCAATCAACAACTTCTGGAATAAAATCCAGGTCATCTTGGTGGAAGACAACAGCTAAGTAGTCTGACCACTTACCTATTATGGTTATCACTTACCACTAGCAACATTGTGAACCGTTTATGAGTTGCTGCAAGAGGGTTATTTAGCAAAGGGTTATTTGATCAGCAAACTAAGGTTGAAGGAAAACTTCCTTTAGGTTAAATATGACAGTAACAATTATAACTTGAACATTCATCACAGCTTTCTGAATATTATTTATTATCAATTGAATCAAACAAGTTCACATTAAAATTGTAAGACTACTGAAAAATATAAAGGAATATTGATGATAATAATAATAGTTAACTTCAAAGATAAAAACAGCACTTTCTGTTTCTTTTGCACTATGTGTAGGAGATTTGATTAAATATGCTAACATTGATGACCATATGGCCTATTTTATCAAAAAAGTGTAAGATAGCAGGATATGTGTTTCTATTACTTAAGCTAATTTTGCTTATATGCTACTTAGATTACATTTACACATTCTTAGCAAGGGATGTATACAACTTTACTGTATCTTATAATATATCCTAGATAATATTCTTTGATTCAATGACAGCTTGAATATAAACAACATTACATTTAAGAATATGTTTTATTTTGGCTATATTGTGACTACAGGTGTCAACCCTTACCCTTAATATAATGTTGATCTACTCTCATTTATGTATTCATCAGTCATAGCATTTCTCTACTTTTAGTTTTTTTTGGTGTAACATTGTGAACTGGAATGACAGAGTCATTTGTAAGAGCAATCTTCATTTCACTTAAACTTTCTCTTTTCTTCAGTTAGCTTCACAGGTATAAGTTACGATGTGGTAAAATATATAAGATCCATTTTGAAGTCATAAGTACTTACACATTTCAGATTAAATAAAATGTAACAAATTGCATCGAGTTAAACAAAATTAAATATTTTAGGACAAGAAAGTTAATAATATATATGAATGATGTTTACAAAACATATCTATTGTTCAAGGAAAGTAGTAGTAATGTGAAATTTTATCCATAAAAAAGTATTTTAAACATTAAAAGCATGTTTAAAATCCACAGGAATTAGAAAGTAGTATATAGGTTCAGAAATTATAATAGAAGTTCCATTAATGCTTTCCAAGAACCGAAGGAGTGTTCCGGTTTGTTCTTTGCTTTCAGCATAATGAGTATTATCAAAGCCTTGTGACAATGATTCAGTTTGTGCTGCTAATGCAGTTCAAACTCTTTTTTTTTTTTTTCAAAATGTTTGACTTCCCAAGAAAACTTAAGGAAAAATCTTTGCCAGGCTGGGGGTTGAGCCTGGGCCTGCCAGACTTATTTTGAGAGCAGTGGGCTCAAGAGGCCTTTTTAGACTTTTTTTTAATGACATTTAATGCTCAATTTTACTAATGAGGCACCACAGGCGGTGGACACTGATGATGCATGAGATAAAATTATACATTGGGAAAATATTTTATTTTTAAAGGAAGGAAATATTTCAGGCCTAAGTTTAGGGTAGCTCCCTGGCATTTGCTATTTATGAGAACTGAGGAAAACCTGGATAAAACCTCAGTCAGGGAGGAAGGTCCTGGCAGGATTCGAACCCCATACCTCCTGCTCATGAGTTCGCACCTTAACGACCTTGTCCACCCATGGTGGTCCTTTTTAGACTGCATTAGAATAAATACAATCCTATAGTCTTCTAACAACTTATATATTTTCTTGTTAATCTGTATACAGATTCACTTAAAAATACCAAGATGAACATTTCTGGAACAAAATATGCTATTTATGCGCCACTTTCATTGAAATGAAGTTCAGGCAAGGACTCATCATTGTAGTTCATACCAAGATTCTAACAATTAGAAAGTGTATTTCTGGCACAAATTTACATTTTTTTTAAATGGAACAAGAAAATGAAAGTGTATGAATTTGCAATGCTAATGGAGATTTTGCATGATTCAAGGCCAAGTAGTTTATGAGATATTATCATATGTAGGACATGGACTTTTAGAAGAGCACTGTATTCTTGTTATATTTCCCCTATACTGAGAACCTGTAGTCTTTTCCAGCATTAGTAAATAATACCATCTTCTCTAGCACATCCAGCACTATTTGACTACTTCTATGACATATCATGATATTAATAGGGATGTCAAGTTTCACATGACTAGGGCTCAGAATTTCAGACCCATTCAGGATAAGCTGCAACATGCTGATCATTTCCCTAAATTGCAGGCAAAATGCAAACAGACATGTACTGTACTTGCCTAACTATTGGGAGAATTCATTGCATTTTACTGAATGATCAAGGAAATTCTCTAAACAGATAATTGTACTTGCGAATTGTACTGTACTTGCCTAACTATTGGGGGAATTCATTGCATTTTACTGAATGATCAAGGAAATTCTCTAAAAAGGGTCTGAAAGTCTGAGACATACATATGATATCTTAAAGTTACTTGGCCTAGAATCGTGCATAAGAATCATTGACATTCTAATCATATCTAGTTTTATTTTCTTGAAATCAATGGATATTTCAAATGTAATTTTTTATTTATTTATTTTTTTTTTCATATTTTTTCATAAATATTTGCAGCGCTAGTTTTAGGTGATTCACTCTGTATAGCACAATACATAAATGTGTTTACTTCAAATTGGGAAAAATATAGAAGGAAGAATTATAAACCATGGAGAGAAAGATGAAAATAAATGATGAGAAATGAATTTAAATTTCTACAATGTCATTTTAGAATGAAATTGTTTTACCTGTTTCATTAGAAAATTTATGGTAACATTGACAGAAATTTGACTATTGGGTTTATATATATTCGTTGATGACTGAGGAATAAAATTAAATTTGAAGCAGCATTGACACTTTAAAAGTATTCATGTAGTAAAATGTGCTCTGTTTTCTTTCAGCCCTATAACCATTCTCCACCATGTCCGACGAAGAGGAATATTCGTAAGTTATTTTATTATTTGAGAAATAATTCATTAACAATTACTACAAAATCAATTGTGAAGAATATAGCCCAAAACCCTTTTTTTACAAAGAAGAATTATACTTAATTCACAATCTTGGAGTATAATTTTTGCATTTTATTTATTTTTCAGTGAGGAGGAGGAGGAGGAAGAAGTTGTAGAAGTGGACAAGTAAGCACCTCCTTGTGAAATTTTATTTGAGTTGAAACTGTCACAGACAGTAGTAGTAGCTTTGATAAAAAATTCTGATGCTACTGAAACTATAACCTTATAGTTTAAATGTAACAAAATGTAATTTTGTTGCTTATTTTCCCTGTACATTATAAATATTAGTTTTTATATGTGGCTCATAGATTAATTTTATTCTTATATATGTTTGTTACTGATCAGCATCCTACTCCTAAATTTTAGAGGGCAATATAGATTACAGATGGTCAACTTCCCATGTATAACCTTAGTGATGGAACTAGCAATAATCTTTCTAATTGTTTATTTCATCTTTAGTAATTGTAATGGGTAGTGTTTTGTACTAGCAGTTTTATTCAGTAGGGCTAACCATATTCCTGTAGACTTTAAACTAATATTAATGTATTGTTCTTTGCAGGAAGTAAGTATACAGCTTCTGAAGTAATCAAGGCTACTTAGTTGGTAACGTCGCTACTACAAGTTAACTTACTTGCCTCAGGCACTGGAACAGTAGAGCAGCTCTTTCACTTAAGTAGCAGCTTTGATAAAATAACACTTATTTAATCATAAACTAATGCATTAGCATTTATATAGTCACTTAGGCATAGTACAAGTGTATACATTCTAAATGCTAAACATAACACTTCAAAAAAGGCTAACATGTTGCTTAGATCTTAAGATGTAAATTATTTTGTGCTAAACAGAAACATAACATTTTGAATAAAATTATGCAAGTTAGTTTTCTATATACAGTATCATTGGCATTAAAATGTTAGTAAATTATTTTCAGCCAGCAGAATCAATAATTTTGTTTGAATATTCTCTTAAAATTACTCCAGCAACAAATTTTTGGTTTCTGTATAAAAGAAGTAATAAATTCTGTTTTTGGTTGCCTATATAAAATTAAAATGCATTATTTTCGGAAATGTATTTACTCATATTGAATCATAAACAGTAATATTAACTAGAATATGTAACAAATTGCCAACAAAGTTTTCTAAACATGTCCTTTGCTAATTCTGAGTACCTACATAATTTTCTGGTATAATATTAGTAACCATCATGCTGTCCAAATTCAATAAAGTAAAATTAGAAGGCACTAAAGGTTTCCATGTTCTGAACTATGATAAATGGTAGCTTTGGCAGCTTAGCTATTAGCAGTAGATCATGAGCTTATAAGTAGAAATTAATAACTGGCTTTTGACTTCATAGAATTCAATAAAATGCTATTGGGATGAGTGTGTGGAATCAAAACATTAATAACAACTACTAATATCATGATTTTAATCTTTGTTTTATTTTTCAGGCACCTAGCTATAGTTTATACAACACAATGCACTAATTTAAACTTGGAAAACATTAGCACTAAAACTCTTAATACCAAACCTACAAATTCCAAGCTTTAACTTTTTATCATTATAACATGATCTGTACAAAAACTAAATTTCATAAGGTTTTGTTTTCCTTTTCTCTCCCTTCCTGGGCTGCTGTCTATAACACAGAAAGGAATCGGATGCGAAGAAAGAGTAAGTGGACTGTTGAATTTATTTTTGCAGTTTTTTATTTTCTCCTGCCAGCAGCATACAAGGCCATTCCAAAAATTGCTCATTCATTAGCTATGCTTGTTTTACCACAAAGAATCTAATTGTAGCATTAATCAAAAAGCACAGCTAGAATATAAATGTTGAATATATGTATATTCAAGTTCTTTCAGCAATATCTCTCTCATAAAGAGTTGTCTAAGTCTGTGAACTGTTTCTCTGTGGTAGACACTATTTTTTGTGTTTTGTTTTTTTCTTTATTTTATTTTTTAAGCTTTTGTGTAAAAGGCTTGTTTTAATTAAAAAGTGCCTTCATTTATGTTTGTGATCTTTTTAGATTATGTAGGACAGGAGAAGGCTACTATATCTACTTAATGTTATTTTTTTAATTAGCAATTATAAATTATTTTTATTTTCATTTTGCACCTGGAATGGCTAGAAATTACTGCACTTTTATGCAGTATAACCACTGATACTAATGTAAATATTGGATTGGCCTTAAATTTAGCATTGTGAAAATACACTCACAATTTTATAATTGTTACCTTTTTTTTCTGTGCCTTTTGTTTCAAAAATTTAATTTTATGCTTTTTTGAAGATTTTATTTTTGGTGTGTTGGAAGCAATTGCCAACTGCTACTTTGCAGGTTAACTAGTATTTGTGTGGCCAAAGTTTGCCAAAGTTAAAAGAAAAGCTTCGCTTTGTTACGTTTGTTTCTGTGTTGTCTGCGCTGCCTGCTTATTTCCTCATATTCATAATGAAAATGTCTTGATGATCCATTTATCTTCCATTTCTTTCCATCTTTTCATCATGTTTCTGTGAGCATAATTTGGATCTTCAAATTAAAATGGCTGTGGGATGAAATGTCTGGAAATGTAATTTGGAACAGTATAAATAAAAGGGTTAACAGATGGGAACATTCTAAAAGAGAGCATTTCTTGTAAAAAAGAAAAGGAGGACATCTCTGAAAAAAGGACACATTAAAAGTTATTATGAACAATTAAAATGAAATGATAATATGCTTCAATCAATCAGTTGCTTCAGTTCAAGATGGAGAAAAGTTATATTGTGCTTGTTGCTGGTATCTACTTTTATCAGAAATTATGAATTTTAGTATCTAACAAGTGACTATATAAATTTCTTCATAAAGAATATTCTTTAAAATTTATTTACCATTGTGGTATTTTGGACTTTCCATAAGAGCAATGTATTTTCTTTCTTTTGTCTGTGAGTAGACATAAGGAGAAAATGAGCATTCAGCACTTCTTTTCAGCTTGAGATGAAAAAGTTCATCACGCAAGAGCTATGTAAACTAGGCCAATTCCTCACCTTATAGAGTAACTTTAAACAAGAATATAAAATACATATTATGGCCTTATTAACGAATGAAATGAACTAAGTTATCATTACTGTGTGGCATTAGGGGAACAAAATTAGAATTCTTGCAATACATAAGTATCACAAAAGAGAAATCACATTTTTAGAAACATTATTATTATTATTAAACCACAAAAAATAATGGTATACAATTAATTAAATGAAATTATTCACCACTGATCGACAAAGCTACTCTGTGTGGATATTTTCAAACATTCATAAATGTAACCGTGTAATGAACTGAGCTCTTCATATCATCTTCACATTCACTAAAATGGAGAAAAATACCGAAAGTTTCTATTTATATTGTGTATTTAAGAAGATGTTCATATGTTTAATAAAACAAAACATTAAATTAAAACTGAATGTAGGAGACAAAACAAAACATTCATTAAAAACTTACGAAAAATAAGACATTTTTAAAAAAGCTTGTGAAGCTTGTTAAATGTAAATTATATCTAATCTGTTGTCTAACACACTCTAATGCTTCACTTCCTTTTTAAATATGGTGGGACCATCTTCGAAACCGGTCCCACAGTATTTAAAAGTAAGTGAAGCATAAGAATGTCTTAGATGACAGATTAGATATAATTTACATAAAACAAAACATGTTACTATTTAAAAACAATTACAATATACTAAGGAAATATATTCTCAAACAACAATAAACAATTGAAAGTTCCATAGATTTTCATTGGCTTTGAACTTTAATTTAAATATTATTGTAGATAAAATATAATGAAAACATTTTCTGAAGGTTATTACAGAGCACTCTTACTTACAGATATAATTCTCAAATCATTATTAGGTTAATATTTCACATTTTCTATCTTCATGATGATTTTTTTGTTAAATATAAAACTTATGCAAAATTATAAATATATTTTCCTCAATAATAATTTGTTATATTATTATAAATATAGTTTATAAGTTGAATTAATTTGTCCTTTTACTTTAAAACAATATACAGAATATTAAATGCAAGAGCACTTTTTAAATTTTGGTTTTCACTTTATTGTATAATCTAATTGGACTATAGTTTAATTTCCCTAATTTTCAGAAACTAATTTTTCTTATTTTATTGAAATGGTGCATACCAAATTTTGTTATGAAGTAACAAATATTGGTGCCTCTAAATTTTGGCTTTCAGGTAAACCCTCATTCCCAATTGCCCAATTTTCATGATTTTCTGAAACTATTTTCCTTCTTTTATTTTAATGGTATATACTGAGTTTTGTTATGAAAAACAAATATTGGTGCTGCTAGAGCAATTTTTAAATTCTGGGTATCAGGCAAAATCCCCATTCCTAATAATCTGTTTTTGCTGATTTTCAGAAACTATTTTTCTTATTTGATTTAAATGGTATGTGACGAGTGAAAAATAAATATTAGTGCTGCTACAGTAATTTTTAAATTTTGGGTTTCAAGGAAAACCCCCCCCCCCCCACTCTTAATTGTCCGATTTCATTGATTTTCAGAAACAATTTTTCTTATTTTGTTTAAATGTTATATATGAATTTCATTGCAATAAACAAATATTAATGCTGCTAGATCGATTTATACATTTCGGGTAAACCTCCTCTCCTAATAGTTTTGATTTCACTGATTTTCAGAAACTGTTTTCCTTATTTTATTTCATTGGCATATATTAAGTTTCCTTAAAAAAAATAAAATTGCGGCTATTACTCAATTTTTAATTTCACTTTAACCCCCCAATGTTTTTTTTTTTTTTAATTTTGTTTAACTCCCACTCCTTATAATCTGATTTTACTAATTTTCAGAAGATATTTTTCTTATTTGATTTAGTCAAGAGTCAATATTCATTCATTCATCTGAAGATCAAATACGTGATATTGGATACATCAGGTTATGGAAAAAATAAATACAATACAAAACAGAGACAAATATAATGGCTTAAAAATTAAGACTTACAAATTATACAGAAATAGCAAATTATCATTTTGCTATAGTTTGTAGATAACAGTAATAGGTGTATATACAGATTAGTATTTAATTTTAAATTTTAATTTAAGCAGTGAATGATTCTAAATGCTTCTTTACTGTAAAAACAACTTTCAAGCATTAAAGATTCCACACTGATTTTCAATTTTTTTGGGCAGCCAGTATCTATCAAAGTTTGTAGCAGTTTGTTTCATATTTTAGTACAATTATATAATGGGCTGTGTTCATATAACGTGGTATTATGACTTATGCTGCTTAATTGATGGTTGTTTCTTGTGTTATAATTTGTCTGTCTTTATTGAACTGCAATGTTGGTAAATACTTTTTAGTGCACATTAAAACTTTTAATGTACAAATGCAGGGAACAGGTAATATTTTTAAGGATTTAAATAGCATTTTACAGGATTCAGTTTTTTTACCTGCAATTATTCTTGGTGCCCTTTTTTGCATTTAAAAAATAATACCTGCTTTTTTACACCAGAATATAATTCCATATCTAATGAGACTGTGGAAATAAGCATAGTACAAGCATCTCAGTGTAGTTTGACTAACCCTTTCCCTTATTACAGTGAGGGCAAAACATATTTAACTGAGCTTTGAGGTCAGCTGCTCAAGATGGATACTCCATTGCATATTTTCATCTATCCATTCTCCTACACTGTTACATAGGAAATTGTTTTGTTTTCAAGTTCTATAGAAGGTAGTTGTGAATGTGTATTTCTTAGGTGTTGAAAAGATATTGCACGAGTTTTTTCTACATTAATTACAAATTTGTTTTCTGAAATCAATTTGGTAGCTGACACTCTGCCTCACTTATATTTGTATGTACTTGATTTTATTGCTGTTAATAGAAAGGTTGGTACCATCTGCAAATAGGATATATGCCGAATTTTGTTGCAAAAAAATTGGTGCTGCTAGAGCGATTTTTAAATTTTGGGCTTCAGGTAAAACCCACTCCTATGGCCCGATTTCCCTGATTTTCAGAAAGTGTGTTTTTTATTTTATTAAAATGTATATTTGGAATTTCATTGTGGATAGCCAAATATTAATGCTACTAGACACATATACACACATAAAATTTATCTATATATGTGTGTGTATATATATACATATATATATGTATACATATAGCTTTTTTAATTGTAGGGGTTTAGTAGGTACAATCGATGCAGATTTAGATAGATTATAAAAAATCTTTCTGTGGGTACAACCGCAATAGCTTACATTCCTTTGAAATTTGTAGTCTGACCACAATAGATTCCTTCATAATTTCTAACAGAAAACTGGTATATTTTCAGAAGTTCTGGAGTTTCATGCTGGCAGGGCTATTAAAATTAACAATAGATGTCATATCATTGTATGTTGCAGAACTGGTCACTAACTTAATCATCTTTTCAGAAGGTTTATGAATATACACTTAGCTTCAGTCTGAGAATGTCCTCATGCACATCTTTAGTTTGTTGGAAATGTTCATTTTTAGTAATTCAGGATGCCTCCCCACTAAAAAAAACAGGTAACCAAAGATCATATATAAAATATTTGTTATAACAGAAAATGTTATACATGGGCTGAAGAAGTTAGACTTTTAGCATGACTGCAATATTGTGTATGTATTATGTTCAATGTGTATGAAGATCCTGAGTATCTCCAAAACTGGTGGTGGTCAATGACTGTGATGTGCTACTGAGTGGCCAAGTCAATAAGCAAATTGCTGGTTTTTTCGGTTGGGAAATACTGAATGAATATGCACAGAAAACCTTTGCATTTGAAGAAAGTGACAGTGTGGGCCACTGTATCTTCTCATGACATCATTGGTCTGTACTTTATTCATGATGCACATGAAAACAGAATTGTCACATTAGAAGTGTACAAGGAGCAGGTTATTGAACGTTTTCATGGAGATTTGGACACATATTGTGCACTGAACAATCTTGATATATACAAGAAAAGGTTTCATCATGTTAGGGCAACCTTCCATACTGGTCATGGGAATGAACACCTACACCAAAGCTGTTTACCAGACAAATTCCTGATTTGTCATTATGGAGGATACTGAAAGAACAGTAGTTTTACACCCATTCCTCATAGTCTAGACAAACTTTATGAAAACATTGAAACATTTCTGCAGTGTAACAGGGGAGCAAAAACAAACCCAAACCAGCAGCTGACACACTGTAATGATTACCATAAATTACACATTACAGATTACATTATATTTTCAATGAGGTTTAATGGTTTTCAAATGTAGCAGAAGCCAGCAACAACATTTTATGGCATTTATAAAACCGTACATATCTGCAGGATATAACATGATGAAAAAAATAGAGGAAGAATGTTCTCCTTTTGTCAAATAGAAGGTAACCCCTAATCAAGAGTGCTCTCAATAGCTCACAGTACCCATATACTATCTTTACAAAGTAATCAGCAACGAATATCTATTTGTTGCTCTATGGTTAATCTGAATGGCTGTATTACAGAAATTCTATTGTATTAAGCATCAAATTTTGACCAGGATTATAATATTTCTGTTGCTGTTGTTACACAGTCATATATTTGTTTCTTCAATTTTTACTAAAGATATCTAAATATTTAAGTTTTACTTCTATTAGTTAATTAATCATAATTACTGAATCTCCTTTAAATTGAAGAAATGTTGCAGAAAACTGTATTATATGACAAATGCAGTCCATGAAAAAAATTATAATATGTGTTATTAAAGCATAAGGAATATATGCTTTCACATTTATAAATTTTTCTGTATTCTCTGTGAATGTAATTTAATAATGTTTTATGACAACAGCTTCTTGCCTTACCTTTGTGAGTATGCAGCTATAATAAATTAATGTGAATTATGTGTATGAATGTGTCTTGTATATCTATGTAAGTTTGTCGTGTTTATGTGCCATGCTAATGGTAGAATTTATGAAATATATTTATACATGTTAAATACTCATTTTTCAAGGATGATTTTCTTTTCATACTAATATTCGACCAAAACTAGAAAAATTTCAGGAGTGGGAACAGCAATAAGAATATTAAATGAATCTTTTTGTGCATTTAGTGTGCATTTGTGTGAAAAGGATTATGCAACTTCATTCAAGACAAGAAAATTTTGTTCCATCAATATAGTAATAATAATCAATATTCTTAAGTACCCGAAAATAAATCTAATTTCTTGATAATCTATCCTTTGTGCAAGTAATTATATGAAATGTTGGAATTATAAATATATTTAATTTCGAATTAATAATAAACATAAATATATTATTGCCCAATGAGAGATGCTTAATCACCAAAAATATAATGTGTATTAGAGCTGCAAGGAAACTGATGACAACAGAAATAGGCACAGTTAAGTGAACATATGATCATAGTGTTCCCGTTCTACAGACTATGAGTTTTTTCATTACTTAAAACACTTGAATTGACTGAAATAGAAACAGCAAAAATCTTCAAAGTGTTATTATAAAATAGTATTAACAGAATGCAAGCAAACCATAGTTTTCAGATCTATCAATACTAATGTGTTTGTAAGTCTTGACACTATTGAACCTCTCTCATTTTTATTCTGAACATTACATTAACTTTTTACTGTTAAGAGTAACATTCTTCATGTTATAAGGTACCACGCTCATCCTAATGAATACTTTTAAAGAAAATAAGTGATTTAAAATTATTTGCTTTCTTTTATAAACCTAGGCTACTTATTGTAATAATAAGTAACATTTCTTTACACAAATAGTAATTAACATTGATTAGATGTGTCATTAACTACAGAACATGTAAATCCTTTGGTGCAAATGCAATTATACATATGCAGAGGAATTACGCTAAACAATTTTAAGATAATATGTTTTTTAGCTATCTTTTTTGATTTGAAAATTTATCTTGTTATCAAAAATATTCAGTGCTTTTACACTAAAAATTAAGATAATTTAATCATGTATTTGAATTATTATAAGCATTTATTAGTTATTTATTCTGGATCCATGAATGTTAATAATTAACCATAGGAACCACACTAGTGTTTAGTGTTCCTGGTGAAACAAATTATCCTAAGACTTGTACAATATTAATAAAGAAAGTGCATGTCTCTTTATAATTATTATAAATTAGTTATCACTTGCCAATTATATAGATAATTAATGCATTCATACAATAAGCATCAGTTACACCTTAATATTTAATTATTCACTTCAATTTTCATTAAATTAATCCCTTTTTTATTTTAAAAGAATGTTTGATTTCAATTCTGTGAAAAATTTGTCTGTAGAACTTAATGTACATTTTTAATATTGTTCATTACACTTTCTTGTAATATTTTCATGTATACCAGAGGTAATATTTTTAAATGCAAATTGAGATATTAACACATGATTATGTTCAGTGCCTAAGAAACCAACATATTAACTTATTTAATATGTTGTTTAGTTTTAACTATGAAAGTAAAGCTACACCAAATTTTTTAAAAACAATTTATTAATTACACAGAAAAACAAAGCTCACAATATTACTTTATCTGCAATACTTAAAATGTTGTTAAAATGTGGAATAGAATATAATAAATTTGAAATTTAATGCAGGCCAGGGCTTTTCCTACATTCTAATATGCTACTATTTGCAGCTGCTTTTTCTCAGAAAAAAACTAAACTATTTTCATTTTTGTCATGAAGATATTGTTATGATAACTTCACATATATTACAAAGCAGTTTAAATTAATTAGTGTGTGAAAACCCCACTTCAGCTTTTGAAAAATTAGTAAAGCAAATTATAGGTTATATTAAGTAAGTGGGCAGGAATACAAACAGAATCAGAATATATTTTAATTTTGTTAAGTATAATTTCTTTTTAGCATCCTTAATCTCTAAGTGCATAGCAATACAGCATTAGAATCTGGAATCAGAAAAGTGAAAAAATGCAGTATTCCTGGTACTTTCAAATAGGTAAAAATTATAGCCTATTGAGCAACGAAATTATTGGTACTTAGAAAAGAGCATTCAATGATTAAGTAACTTTTTAGCTTAAATAAAAGCTGAAGGAAGATAAGTTTTATGCTATAAGATATACAAGTTCCATGATAGCTCTGAAAGAAAATTATGCATATATGTGAACTAATACATATGTGAATGGTAAAAGATAATGGTGGACGTAAAGGTAGCACTATTAGTATCATTCATAATCAATGGTAAGAAATCCAACCATGCAAAAGAGTACAGGCACAAAATAAGGATTAAATTACATTATTGTCATAATTATACAGCGTCATAGTCTGCATTGAAGGACTTTAAAATTACATGTTGTAACAAATATGCCTAACTGGGAGAAACAAAGATGAATTACCAATATAAATTACATGTAACCATAAAAATATAACTTTGTCCCATTGTAATAAGTATATGTAAACTTTCTAGATACTTCAACTTTGGTGTTAAGAAAGTTTATATTTACTTGTTTTTTATTTGTCTACATCAGACTACTACATTGCTTCATACCATCTGGTGAAATATGCTAATAAAAATAAACATAAAATATATTTGGGCTGAAAAATTTAATTAATTTCATAAATATAAATATATATTAGGCATTGTCATATCAGCATAATGTGGCACCTAATTAGCCATCTCTACTTATTGCCTGAATGCTGTTGTTATTTATTACAAAACTGTCAGCAATTTGCTCATTTCAGCAATATTGGGCTTTATAATGGTTCTTCATTATCCCTGTAGTTTACTACATATTTTGATTTTAAAGCTTGCGGCAGTAACATTTAATGTAGATGTAGCCCTCTCACATAGCATGTTATAAAATATCTGCATATGGACAGCAGTGACTGCAGATGAAAATAAGCCAGTAGTTTTGCCTAAACCTTCTTTTTGAAAATGTTTCTCAACCAAAGCATTTCATCAACTTCTGGTGTACATGAATGGAAGAATAACATAACATAAAAGAATGTAAAATATTTATGAATATATTTATAAAATCATTGTAATACACCCATATGTTAAATATTTAAATGCCATAATTCTTGAAAATTAAATTTTCTAAAGGCAGTGATAGCATATTAATTATCTGGAATGTTTGCTTGAATATAGATCTAAGCAACATAACTTTCAAATTTAATGTTTTCTTCTATAATAGATTTTAAAATGTTATTGTTTTAATCATAGCTAACATGTGTTTTACACTTCTTATTATAATGAAGTCGTATCATTCTGAAGGAAAAAAAAAAAACTGAAAGTGTGGTTGCATAATATTAAAATTATGCTAAGTGTGTAAACAAAGTATGCCTATGATGCACAAACCACAAGCTGAAAAGTATTTTGTATCTTATTGGATTTCTGATAACCTTTAAGCAGCTGATAGTTTAAATACCTTCCTATCTTCTGTGGTAACTAAAGGGACTGACAAGAAAATATTCATAAATATAACATTATAATATTTTGCCTGTTAGTTTCTTTTCATCTCTTTTTAAACTACTTATGTTTAAAAAGTAATTATCTCTGTAGTACAATTACAATATACTTACATAGCACTTTAAATTAGCTGAAGGAGTTTCATTTAATTTGTTTGGCTGGCCTCAGAGAATTCCTATTACATATTTTCCTTTTAAGTTTGTTATGTTATTTTTCAATACTATGTAAAAATCATTAAATCAGAAAAGCCTTTTATTCTGTTCCAAAAGTCTTAATCACACAGAGAATTTTTTTTTTTTGATTGCTTTATTTATGGACGCTCTTTAACATCTCAGGTCATCAGCGTCCCATTCAACTCAGGGCGTGAAACGGCCGACAAATTTTGCTCAGAGGCCTCTCTTTCAGGCTTGAGGTTCTTTTTTGTGCTGTAAATGTACGACACAGGACCCACGGCTTTACTTCCCTTCCGAAGGAAGCCATACTTACGATTTTTACGCCCCGAAAAAATCCATTGGTCCTCGCCAGGTTCGAACCCGCGATCTTGGGTGTAGGAGGCAAGTATGGTAACCACTACACCACGAGGACCAACAATCACACAGAGAATCATATTCTTTGTTCAGGAAGATTTTATTCCATGGGAAAGAAAACAATTATTATTTTGCATAATGTCATGTTTCATGAAAGTCTCCATAGAAGTAATATTCACATCTTCTTCTTCTTCTTCCTCCTCCTCCTCCGCTTCCTCCCCCTCCTTTTCTTCTTCTTCTTGTTCTTGTTCTTGTTCTTCTTCTTCAATCTTTTTAACCTCTACTTTATGGATATTTTATTCAGAAACTTTTGTGAAATGTATCAATGGCACAAACTGTTTTATTGTGTGTTTTTTGTAGCTTTATCAATAATTTTTAAAGCAATTCAGCATACCACATTTTCAGTGGCTACAAATCAGAATTGTCATTAAATAAACATTTGATACATTTGTATGTACATGACCAAAGTTCCACACAACTTTACATCTTAAATGCTAGTTATACTATCAGGTAGTCAAATAAGAGCTGAGTTTATAAATGAATATTATTATAATAATGCTGAACATCAGTTAAAGCTTTCATTTGACAGTGCTTTCTTACTAGCTGAAATTTAGTACAGTTGAAAATTTGTAAATAAGGATAGTTTCATTTGTTGAGAAACAGTATTCATTCTTACCTTTCCTTATTTTAAACTGTATCTCTTGTAGCTTCACCAATGTAGCTGTAACAATGAGACAAGTTTTTATATGCCAATTTAAGTTTTTTATTTACTTATCATATCTGATCAATTAAGATGCATTGTACTACTTATATTTTTTCTGTTATTCTTAACATTAAATTGTAGCTTTCAGATTGTATTTATTCTGTTTATCATTAAACATTAGCTTTTGATTTTTATCCTGAATATGAAGGATTCTAGTGTAAAAACTTGACTCACAATAAGATTACACACTGTAGTCTAATGATTGTAGATGCACTGCCAACTTTGACATGAAAGTAAAGATCTTTTATTCTGTTAACTTTAGATATTCTAACTGTTTTAGATATGAGATTAACTGAGTGTAATTACCTCATTATTTCTTTTCTCTTTTTAGGCCCAGACATTCTGTTATTGTGTAAGTCTGTACAGCAGCACTATGTGTTACATGTTTTGCGGGAACACATATGTTGGCATGTCTGTGCACAGAATAACAGAAAGACTGCTTCTTTTTTACTCTGTATAAAAAAAAAATTGGTAGTTTTGCATAAAATGATTTTCATTAATAAATACTATATGGAATGTCCATGGTATTATTCTCTCTTTATAAAAAAGTTTTATGGAATAGTACCATTTTGATTTTCCCCTAATGTTTCATTAATATTTACACAGATATTTTAAATTAGATGCATTATCTTTGAAGCAGTTTTTCTAATTGTCTAATTTTTTCTTTTATTTTAATTCTTTTTGAGATCCTTTATAGGAATGTGTTATGGGTTGTTTTACAGTTTATTGAATCCCCCCTTCTCCAGTGTATATAAAACACTAAATAGTTTTTGTTTCTGTTATTTGTCCTGCATTTGAATTTCCTTGCGAGGTGTGAAAATAATCCATATTGAGATTCGCATGGTAACCAAGTCAGTTTCAGGGCGTCAGTTTTTGGTCATGTTCCTCTGTGTACTACAGGCGGAAGCTTCATCACTTATGGCCAGAAGAATGTTAAACAGATGGTACCTGGAACTGACTTTTGTTTAATATGTAGTTAACATTGTGTCAAGACTCCTCCTGAACTGTTATATGTATTTCATATTTTACATTTTATTTTTAATGTTTTCATATCATAAACTTATTATGAGTTGACTCGTGTCTAACAAATGAAGTTTTTTTTACCCATCTATTATAGAGTGATTAGAATAAACACAGTGGGTAGAGCACATTTTATGGTATGTGCTAGGACATACATATAAAGACACTGTAGTGAATATGATTATATGATTTATCTCTACTTTGTATTTTGCATAGAATCAGTAATTTCAGTAACAAGTAGAAGTCACAGTAATAAAGCTTTTTATTATTAAACCTTATTCTACCACCTACTGAATGATCTTATAAATAGATATATGAAGCAGCTTATGTGTAGTGTGAACTACAGAAAGTACTAAAAATACTGCTTGTTACTTATCATCAAAATGCAAAAACTATGTGCTTATTACTATATGAACAGCTTGAAATTATTATTAATAGACCACAGATCAATAATTTCCATGGAATAATATTTTACTCTAAATAAATGTATATTGAACCATTAGAAAATGAAAATTTTTGGTTTAAATTATTTCTGCAGGTAATAGGGACATCAATCAGAACAAACAGAGGAAAGATTGAATTAAAAATTGTATACTTTTTCATGATTCTAAGCAATGCCAATCAATTCAGATTTAATGGGAGGGAAGAGAAATAAATGTGTAGCATGTTCTGTGACAACATTTTATTCTTACTGTGCATGTATTCAAAGAAGAACTTTTATATATATATTTTTCAACCTATTGTTCTCCTTTGTGTTGTTAACACACCTATGCACAGTTATTTTGATTTTGCTTAATTTGTGCTTTTGTGTTTGTCCTAAAATATAATAATTTAAAAAGGTAATGATATTAGGATGAATGCTTTTATTTTGTTAAAAATTTTGAATCTGTAAAAGAAATTCTAAGACCTGTTAACATCTGGAGATTTATTTAAATATAATTCGGTAAAAGCATTAAAATTCTCAAAAAGAGAAAGAGAGAAAGAAATTTTATATGAAGAAAGAAATAAACCATGAAAGTTTTGTTTTATATTAAAATTCTGAAGTCCATCCAATGTTGCTTCTAAGAAGTAAGTGTTAATAATTGCTGTGCCTATTTTGCTACAGGACAGAGGAAAAGGGAGATCCTGAGTTTATTAAGGTGAGTATAGTAAGCTCTTGGTTAGCTTTTGAAACATGTTATGAAGCCATTTAATTACTTAACTAATATGATACAAAATTCTGTAGCGTCAAGAGCAGAAATCTTCGGCCCTAGATGAACAGTTAAAGGAATACATTGCAGAATGGCGCAAACAACGTACAAAGGAAGAGGAAGAGCTCAAAAAGCTGAAGGAGAAGCAGGCCAAGCGCAAGGTAAAATATGTTATTTTTTAGCATCTTACAGCTCAAGAGTAACACAAATTATGCCGTAGTTTATTCCATAACTAACTCATATATGCTTGTATGTCACCAAACCTTTGCTGAACAATTATGAACATTAATTTAATTTAAATTAATTTATTTATATTAATTTAAATTAATGTAAATACATCTCTCTATCTCTGTTGCAACAAAAAACTACCATTGTCACTATTTGTTTATGATTTGTATATGTTCATCTTCATTTGTTTCACTTCGTTAGTTCATTCTTTAGATAATATAAACATGGTTAGGAACATACATATACATATAAAATATATTAAGTATAATATGAGCCATACAAAAATGTTGCTTAATCAATGCTGTTTCAGTTGTCTTATACACTCTTACTCTCTCTAAAATATTATTGTGCACCATGCAAATTTCACATGTACATATTTATCATACAAATCTCTACAATTACTGTAAATTTATGCACAGTATAAAAGAAATGTAATGAATCTTTATTCAATTGTTATTTGTTGCAAATTCTTTTCTAAATTTTAACTAGGTATTTAGTATCTTTAAAGAATTGAACTAATATTTTAGCTATCTTCAAAAAGCTTAGAATTGTATAATAATCAATACAGTTTGAATGAATCACTTATATATTACCAAATGGATTTAATTCTTATGTGCATCCACTTTACTAATTAACATGGAAAAATATCAACATTTGATTGCAAATTTCACAAGCATTCTTTTTTTCTTCTTCTATTGTTGATTAGAATATACAAACCTGTTCTGATATTAGTAATTTTTTAATTCCATCTTGCTTTGGGTCTGCCAGCACCCTTTTACCATGAGGTTCATATAGCAGCGGTTTTGATCCATTCTGTTTACATGATCTTACTAGTTTTGTCTCTAATTATTAGTTTTCCTTCGATTAAAATTATTTCAAGATCTCATTTATTACTTCATTAGATATTTTATATCTTCTTTGACATTTTTTAACACTCTGAGCCATTAAGTAGAATGGGAACTGCTGTTATTTTATAAGATTTCAACTGAGTACGAGCATCTTTCACAGTTTTTTACTTTTAATGGTTCCACATGTTTGATTATACTTTGATGACTTATTATATATATATATCAAAAAACTTCCTAGGAAAGCAGCCCACATAATTTAAACTATTTACCTGTTCTTTGAATGAATTATTTATTTCTATTTTAGATCTTCTCCCCTAGGAGGTCACCACCTTGGGTTTTTTCTTTTTCTTTTTTTTCAGCTGAAATTTCAAAATTAAATTATAAATAGATTAATTTTAAAATATCCATTTACATCCTCAGCTCTTGCTTTAATAAGTGTGCAGAGTTGTGATGATGATGATGATGATGATGATGATGATGATGATGATGATGATGGTGGTGGTGGTGGTGGTGGTGGTGGTGGTGGTGGTGGTGATGGTGATGTCTAATTTTAGTATTCAAAATATCAAATCAAGTGTTTAATTATTGCCTAACTTTTTAATATTTTATATAATTTCATTATGTATGTATATTTATATTATTGTTGCTATGTTTATTATCATTACAGTTGGGCGCTAATGACCATAGCAGTTTTGCGCCCTTAAGCAATAATCATCATCATCATCATTACAGTTACTTAACATTTAATATTTTTTGTTCTCCAAATGGGTTAGTTATTGTTGTTGTTGATCTAATGTGCAGGATTTTGATCCATCAATTTTCCCCTGGCCAGCCAATATAATTTATGTATTTTCCCGTCAGGTGCAGCTTTTCTCAGTTCTGTGCATTCCAATAGATGTGCTCCGTTTAGAATCTTGTCAGTATTGCAGATCTTACATGTGTTATCATTCATAAAACCAAATCTGTGTAGATGTTCCGCTAGACAATCATGTCCAGTGGCCAGTCTAAAATAAACAATTGCTTCCTTCTTTGATAAATTTTTTATTTTATGTACAGCTTCTTTTATATTAAACACATTTTTATTAGAATTTCCACTTGAATATTATGTTGATATTATGTTCTATGGTCGTTTTGATATTTTTTAATTTTACATTTAATCTACAGGGCTTTATTGGTTTTGAATATAGCACTGCCCCCTTTTTGGCCAGAAAGTCTGCAATAACCCAAATGGGTTATTCTTGAGTTCATAAATGCTAAAATTCTATGTAGATAAATCAGTAGTAGCAGCAGCAATTTTCCTGTAACCACTGAAAAGTTTCAGAAACTTTTGTTTTTGACAAAGAAAGATAACATGCTCTTAGTTTCAATATTAATTCAATTTGTGATTGAACACACTGAAACATGCATTAACAATCTCTTCTGAGTCAAAATAATTACAACACTCTTTATGGTTTTACTTACATGAGATGTATTCAGAATATGTTTCATGGAAAAATTGTCCACATCATCAGCTGTTAATGTGTGTTTCATTGTATTGGATTCCAAATTGAATTAATATTGAAATTATATCAGCCTTCATGTTCTTAGTTGTTTCTAATAATGTTTTTTAATGTTTTATTTATTGTCATTTTGACTACATTGGTCTTCGCATGTCATCTGTAGATTGCATGTGAATTCTGTAGGTGCGTGCCTGTAGGAATGAATGAAATGAAATGAATTAATGTTGGTATAAATAAGTTCAAAGTTCTTGGCACCTAAAAGTTATCTGGCATTTACCCTTTCAAGGTAAGGAAATCCTTTGAAAAAAAAAAAAAAAAAAAAAAACCTTACAGAGACAGCTTGACTAACCGGGAATTGAATCTAGGACCTTCAAAATATCACTTGCAAATGCTACCACTAGACCATGGAAGTGATCTTTAATAATTGTGTTTAAGTGATTATCATTTATTACTTGATTAATGATATATGTGTTAGTCAGTGAATTCTTATTGGGTAATGACCTCATATCAATATAATATGGCTCCATTAATCTGTCGTGGTGAACTAATGTATGAAAGATGTTTATGTTGATCATCACCAATATTTACTGTCTGGGTAAATAACTTAAGTTACAGTTTAAAACAAATAATATTACTATCTGAGATTTCAATATAAAAATTACATAATTTGCATTTTATTTTATTATTCTTAGAGCCTAATTTGAATGTTTCATTTTAAAGGTGATGCGAGCAGATGAAGAGAAGCGCATGGCTGAGCGCAAGAAGCAAGAGGAGGAGAGGAGAGTCAAAGATATTGAGGAGAAGAAGCAGAGAGATATTGAGGAGAAGAGAAAACGTCTTGAGGAGGCTGAGAAGAAGCGCCAGGCCATGATGCAGGCTCTTAAGGTAATTATGCTTATCATCTTGTCCATTTTCATAGTGAGCAAACTGAAGAGCTGTATGTTTTTATTATCTGAAAGTAATGTTCTTACTAAAATTTGCTTAAGCAAACTGAAGATAGCACAGTTCTTGCAGTAAGCTTTAGTAACATTTAGGAGTCATTCTTCTTTCTTTACCCTGTTCCTATTCTTTGTTTTCTATAGAAACAGCATAATAATGATAATATTTCCATTATTTGGCATAACTACAGCTCTTTATATTTATTTTTACAGGATCAAAAGGAAAAGAAAGGGCCCAACTTTACCATCAACAAAAAGGCTGAAAGTGTAAGTACCACATAATTGCTCAAATATAAGGTTTCAATTATACTTAAAATTCATGAAAATAAGCTTTTAGTTTACATTTAATAATGTATAATGTAATCACTCAAGTTATTTTATTTCAGTTCAACATGACTAATGCCCAAATAGAAAGAAGCAAAACCAAAGAGCAACTTGAGGAAGAGAAGAAGATCTCTCTCAGCTTCCGTATCAAGCCCTTGGAAATGGAGGGTCTAAGTGTAGATAAGTTGAAGAACAAGGCTAATGAACTCTGGGATTGCATTGTAAAGCTGGAAACAGAGAAGTATGATTTGGAGGAGAGGCAAAAGAGACAGGATTATGACGTAAGTATTAAGTCACATATAGTTAATCTATTTTCATATTTACTATCCTATGATTAATGTTCTGATTTATTTTTATACTTAATAGCTTCTTATACATTAATTTAATTTTTGGAAACAAAAATAATCATACATTAAGTTAGAACATTAAAATTACTAATGAAAATTTTAAACATCGCTTATATTTTTAAAGATATGATGCAATTAAAATGCTGAATGCAAATCATACCTTAACTTTCTAAACATTGAAAACTGTTAAAGACAAATACATATTAACTAATTAAAAGTTACTGGTCACAATTCTCATATGGAATAGTGCTGGAAATGATTGATTAAAGCTGTTAACATAAACATTATTCACTCTTTATTGTTGACTGCAAGGGATGCAGTGTACGAGAGTCATACTGAAAGTAGTGAGCAACAATTTTAAAACTCTTAATATTTTTTTTTTTAGATAAACCAAGTACATCATCATAATCTACAGACTTTTCTCTCACTTTACAACTTAGTCTCCATTTCTTTGCACACATTTTTCCCATCGTTCTGCAAGTTTGAAAATACCCTTATGATAGAACTCCATTCCAGCTGCATGAGGGCACTGACGCACTGCTTTCCGAATATCCTCCACCATCTCGTAGTGTTGGCCTCGTATCTGTTCCTTAACAAAACCAAAAAGATGGTAATTGGAGGGTGCCAAGTTGGGACTGTAGGGAGGATGTGGAAGAGTTTCCCATCCAGATGTGTCGGTCCTAGTGGTGTAGTGGTTACCATACTTGGCTCCTAAACCCAAGATCGCGAGTTCGATCCCAGCCAGGACCGATGGATTTTTCCGGGAGTAAAAAGCCTAAGTATGGCTTCCTTTGGAAGGAAAAGTAAAGCCGTGTGTCTTGTGTCATACATTTACGGCACAAAAAAGAACCGAAAGTCTGAAAAAAGAGATCTCTGAGCAAAATTTGTCACCCGTTTCACGCCCTGAATTGAATGGGATGCTGATGACCTGAAATGTTAAAGAGCATCTGTAAATAAATCAAAATCTCTCTCTTCCACCCAGATGTGACATGGGCAGTTTGAGGATGCACATTATCCTGTTGCAGGATGATCTTCTTTCCAGGGTGCTTATCACACAATGCACGATGGAACTTCCAAAGTGTCTGGCTAAAGCGGGCAGCATTTATGGTTCATCCAGGTTCAAGAAAATCAATCAGAATGCAACCCTATGCATACCAGAAGATGCTACCCATAACCTTCCCAGCAGATCGCACTGTCTTTGCTGTCTTCTTCGATGGCGAATCCAAATGGTGCCATTCCATACTCTGGCATTTTGTTTCAGGCTTGTAATGATGGAACCAGCTTTCATCGCCTGTCACAATACTCGTCAAAAAATCATCACCTTCATTTTGAAATCTCTGAAGATGGTTTTGGCTGATGGTTATTCTCTGAAGTTTGTGGTTTTTGATCAATAAACATGGGACGCAACGGTCACAAACTTTTTGATAACCTAAGCCTTTTGACATTTCTCGCACTGTACTATGTCCTACTGCAAGTTTTGCAGGGATTTCATCCACAGTGATACTCCAATGTTCTCTAATGAGTTCCTCAACTCTTTCCTTGTCACATTCCTTGGAGGCAGTCCGCGGACGACTGCTACAAGGCTCATCTTGGATACTTGTTTTCCCATTTTTGAAATGTTTTACCCATATGCTAGCACTGCTAGCACCCATGTAGACATCTTCATAGGCACATTGAAGTCTGAGGTGAATTTCAGCAGCAGATTTTCCCTCTTTAATATGGAATTCAATGATATACTGTTGATGTCTGCTATTTTGGAAATACTGCCTGTGATTACATGATAGAAGCTAATGATGTCACAGTATGGTAACATATGGTAGCTGGAGGTGCTATTCTAATTGTTTTTATTGATCTTCTGTCATGGCTATGTAAATTTTTCCATGCTCACATAGTATTTTATAAATTTCCATTGTGTCAAGTGGTCCCGAGAACATTTAGCATTAAACATCATTTGTCATAGTAGTTTTATTGCCTTTCTTCTTCAATACATGTGCAAACATCTTTCTATAGTAAAATGTCTTCAGGTTTCATGTGCTTGTGTTAGTGTAGGGAGCTGTGGTTCATTTAGGGTGGATGACTTGATTTATTATCAAACCATGGACCATGGCAAAACAGCTTGAGAGTTTTTAACTTTAACAATACAAATCAAATATATTTATACTCTACAGATTATCTCAACTTACCTCTGTTAAGAACTTCAATCAATAATTACTAGTATTGATTTTGTCAGTGATTTTGTAATGACCCAATATATCTCTTGTTAAGAGCGTTAATCAGTAACTATCAATCATTGATGAATAACAACAATGTTGCTAATCATTTTCAAATTATCAAATATCTACAATCCTTTAAGGTTTTAAAGTTATAAATTTCAAATCAAACAGAAAAACAGCTATTTAAAACATTTTGAGCTACATACTATCATATTGTTATGCTACTTCTTTATGCTTATGATACATACATAGTTTCTCTTCTAACATATGGTAGTGTGCAGTTTGTTTTATTTACAATAGATCTGCAATCAATTTCATATCTTAAAGACTTAGTAGTTTGTAAGGTTATGATATATGAAAGGATGCACTAAACAATATTAAATTTGAATTACATATATAAAATTTAGTAACAGACATAGAAAAGTTAAGAAGTTTCCTTGATGAATCTGATATTACTTCTTATATTTTACATGTAATTTTAGCTAAGTGATCATAATATGGTATTCCTCTTGAAGAAGCTGGTAGATTTATCTGATCTCTAATCCATGTAAGAACCAAGAGAAATTACTGATGCATAGTTTGTTTCCTGTGCTTCATATTATTTCTTGGTTTTGCATTTACCACACTTGAATCATGTCTGAAAAAAGAGTAAATAAAAATGAATCTTGGAGAAACTTCTTCCAAAGACATACTAATCTGTTTCAGCTGAAAGAGCTGAAAGAGAGGCAGAAGCAACAGCTTCGCCATAAAGCCCAAAAGAGGGGACTCGATCCAGAGTGAGTACTGATTAAAAAAAAAGTTGTATTGTTTTGCATATTGCAGTTGAAAGAGCTGAAGGAAAGACAGAAGCAGCAGCTTAGGCACAAAGCTCTCAAGAAGGGACTGGACCCTGAGTAAGTATTAAGTGTGAAACCTCTCTGAAATTACACCTGCTTCATTCATTGTCAGTGCATTACACAGAAACAGCAACATACACTACAAATATTCAAATCATTTCACAGGTGAAATATTGAAGCAGAGGTTTCACAGATATGCTTGCAACTGCAGCAAATTAATAACAATAACAAAAAGAGCAATCTCATGTACAGGGGTGAATTGGTTTATCCAGTAAAGTTTAAAAATAACTGTAAATGGTACTTATATAAAAGTATTTTCTCCAAGCTAGCAACCAATCACCTCTGATACAGCCTCCAGCTGCTTTAGATGTGCTTTAATTATCTGTAGATTGCTTCATTATTTCCACTCATATACTTTAAAAGCTTAACTGCTATGGTACTTATATTCTAAATATTATTTTTCTTAGATATTTATTCATTCTATTTTTACTAAATTATAAACTTACAAGTATTATGTATAGGCTAACTTGGATATGGCAAAGCACTAAACACACATTGTTTAAATAACAATAGTCAGAACATATACCTGCGAACTACTTGGAAGTATCAACAGTTCTTCAGGAGGGTAGGTAATTTTAAAATGGTTTTATTCTTACAATATATATGTGAAGGGTAAAGATGAGACTGAAGTAGCAGGGATACTAAAATATAAGAATTGGCTCGGAATCTAAAAATAAAAATATGAAGTAGCAATGTTCTAACTTATAAAAATGAAGTAAAGATTTTATTACATAAAAGGTCTTATAAAAGTTATTCTCCAATATTTAACAATAATTTTTGGATCTAAATGTGATTCAAGAGTCAGGAAATATTTAAACTCCTACAATTTATTTGACATTAAGCTCAAAGTAAAAATAATAACACAATTTTGTTCATGAAAGAGTGAGATTTACTGTCACAAAACTCATCTTTTGACGATGTTTGATGATGATGATGATGATGATGATGATGATTATTATTATTTTTTTTTTTTTTGGCAGATGAACAAATGTTATGTGAGTGAATTAATATATTATATTTATTATGGCAACATATCAAATTAATTTTTGTAAATAATGATAAAATGACAGTAACTTCAGGATTCTAAAAACATTGTTATATGAACCTTACAATAGGTCTACATTCTGGAAGTTGTAGAATGTTTTAACAATTTAGCTCTGTGGCAGGTAAGAACATTTTGGCGAACTAAAACTCATGAAAAATTATATAAATTCTGTGATTGTCTGACAAAATGTCCAGGAAACTAGGCTAAAATCAGAGCATAAGCTAGTGTTCTCCTAGTATATGGTATAAGCTAATGACCAGAGATAAATCTGTTAGTTTTTGGCTATTCGGGATGTGTAAAAGAGGGTTTTTCAGTATTTTCCTTTTAATGCTGCAGAACTGACATTCAAGATATTCAGTAAACGTGAATGCTGAAGACCATTAATTACAGAAGAAAAGAATGGCAGCTACATTTAACATTTTAAAATTATTTCTGTATCTAAATAAACCCATTCTTTTGTGGATAACAGTTAATTAAACTAAATTTCTACAAAGTTATGGAATTTTAAATGCTTTCAGGCTTTTGAATAATGCCATATTTAAAAACTGACAAACTACTCTTTGATATACCGGAAGACTGTTTTTAACAAGACAGTGTTTAAACACATTCAGCCTTCAATTCATTGTTAATTTATACCTAAAGACTTATATTATTCTATAGTTACATTGTATGAACTAAATAGAACTCTGTTTCATAAACAAACTTCTTACATAACATTCTTTCAGCTTTCATGGCCAGTGTTAAAATTAATCATACCAGGTTCTTCCATGGTCGTTGGTTTAAATAAAATTAAATTTAAACCAATGGGTATGACAAAATGGTAGTGATCAATTTTAATATCACCTCTTACATATTTTTATTTGTACTGTAACATATGTTACAGAAAATAATATAAGTTGGTACATATTTGAGAAGGATTTTTGGACCTTTCTGTAGAACTAAGTGAATATTTTTCATTACATATTTCTGTGTCTTTTTCTGAATATTTTTTCTTCAGTCTGTGTCAATGTTTTTAATAAGTAAAACTACAGATAGACATTTGTTATTTAAATATAGTTGGGAATATCATTATTTGGTCTTGATTATATTGATATTAAATTAATTTTTCTTGTACTCTTTATTTTTGCAGAGCTCTGACTGGAAAATATCCTGTAAGTATAATAGTGCTTCAATTATAATAGATGCAAAATATACACATAACAATATATATATATGTAAATAAAATGAAGGATAGGCTACAGTCTTAAATATTTTTTTTCATTTTTTTAATATACCAAAAGAGTAAATGAAATTAGTAATATTATTGTCATTTGTCTAGTTTCATAGAAAACTGCTAGCTTATCGGATGACATTAAGTAATCATTCAAATTAATTAACATGAAACACAGAAAAAGATTAGATTATGATGTATTGTGCAGGAGAATAGAAATTTCATAATGTAGAGCCTACTGCAACGTTCCAGCATTCTGTTTTAGTCACAAGATTTTTTTTTTTTTATTAAATATTTTAATATCTCACAATGGCTGCCATGAATCTTAGAATTATGAATGAAGTTCATTGATGAAGATGCAATCAGTCCAGACTAAAATCAATTGGTACCTAAAATTAACATTTTAGGATACAGTAAACTGCAGACAATTGTAACCCAGGCGACTTCTTGCAAACAGAAGTCAAAACTGAACTTACTGGTTAAGTAGTCAACACTTTGTGATGGACATAAGAAGCATTGAGGGTGAAAATAGGTTGAATGGGAATGGCTGCACTTTAGAAAGGGATAGTGAGGTTAAGGACACTAGAGACAGAAAGAAGAAATCAACAATAACAATAACAAAATCAATTTGAAGGAAATAAAATAGTATTTTTCATAGTTACAGAGGAACATATGCATTATTATTACAATTTTGAAGAGTTCAGAATAGTAGGAAAAGCTGAAAAAACTTCTTCCACTTCAATTGCTTTAAGTGCCAATGCAGCAAAATTTATAAAAGCTACAAGTAACAACTTATGCATTCTCGTAATCAGTCTGAAACCTCTTACAAAGACATACCTTTGCATATCTTTAAAGAATTTGCTTAGTTTCCTGAAAATTATTTAATAATCTAGATTGGGCTGAAACTTAATAATGTGTATATGTCTGTTCTGAGGTTGTTCTTGGGTATTCTCAGCTCTAAAAATTTGCTATTTTCACTACATTGTTTATGGCTGAAATCAGTTGCTTTGTATAACTGAAGCAGAGTCTTAAAGGAACAAAAAATAAATACTTCATAATTAAAGTTATAATTAAGCTGCTAAAAACTACATTAATAGAAATTTGTGTCCAGTCATAGAGGTTCCTCCCAGACAATTATATTTAGGAAATGAAGAATCTGACTTGAAAAAATTAGGTCATGGCCAGGATTTGAACCACGGATCTTCAGTCTTCTGGGTTGATGCTCTACCATGTCCTCCTCCAAGAACAGAACCTTGAACCACTCTCATCTGATTTTATAGTTTGTACCCTGGAGACCTCTTTAAGATTTCTCTACCATGAGAGATTTATTCCTTAAAGAAGCGACTCAATGCTACCAGTATTTATGACCCAGGCTTCTAGTTTAACCACCAACCACCAAGTCTGATTCTTCATCCATTTATCCTACACATGGCTAATGTGAAAGAACATTTGGTGTATATAATTATATTTATAACTTAAAATTTATAATTTTCTCGATTGTTTTACACATAACAATAATTTAATAACACATAAACCAATTTGAAATAGTTGTTGTTGTTAGAATGTAGATATTGAGAAATAGGTAAATTGTTTTCTTTTTAAATGATTGCAGCCTAAGATTCAAGTTGCCTCCAAATATGAGCGGCGTGTGGACACCAGGTCTTATGATGACAAGAAGAAGCTGTTTGAAGGAGTAAGTGTTCTTTATCATTTTTGTGTTAAACCATATAGGGCTTTCACATAAAAACTATCCTGCTTGTAAGGGAAAGAGTTGGAGCGCTGCTTGCAGCCGATGGGATTCAAAACACTGCACTGTGCAAGAATATAGTTTTTACATGAAATCTCTGTACATAGTGAATCTTTGAAGAAGAGCAAAATAGTAACAATGCTTAGATAATAAAAATAAATTACATTTATCATTGCAGTTCCATTGAATAACATTTGTGAATATATTTTAGAATCTTGAATATAAATATTTAAAAAATGTTACTTTATTTTGCTTCATAAGTATGCAAAACTTAATGGATATAATTAACATAATTTTGATTGCTTTTCATGCTTTATAAAACTTGTTAGTCACTGTTATTCATATAAAATGTGTTTCTTAAGCACTTATATTCTGCTAACATAGTTTTCACATATCTTATAATATTTATGGCTACTCTGCATGCAAAGAAATGGCTATATAAGCAAGTGAGCAAACAAGCAAGCATAAAAAAAAAAAAAAGTAAACTAACCAACCATTCAACCATTTAATCAAATAAATTTGCACACTTTTTCTCAATCTCTCTGCATCTCTCTTTCTCTCAGTGATTTGTCTTGAATAATAATTTAATATTTAGTGCTAATGAAAACTAGTAATAATTATGCTTTGAAACATTTTCTGACATTTATTCAGACTGCTTGAAATGAGTATAGCCACGGTCTTCTGTTATCCCTGGAAAAGAAAGAAAGAAAAACTTAAGAGATTCAGAGAAAATAAAGAAACAGAAATAGATGAAGGAAGCTACTGTAGAAATGTACTTGCAGAGTGTGATGAGAGACTTTTGCATAAGAATTAAATACATGGTATGTTTTGGAAAATAAACAACACATTTATAAAAATAAGGACAAAGCTTGCAAAAATCATGCCAAAGATCAGATGCCAAGAAGCAGTCATTAGATTTAGGCAGAAATGTAATGTGTATTAAACTTACAAAGAGAAAAAAATCAATAAACTTCAAGCTATACTGTGAGTGTAGGTCATAAAAATATTATAAATATTTTCTAAATATGACTTTTTCATAAAATTCTTCTTATATGAAAACTGGAAAGCTAAATTATCTTTAAAATAAATGCCAGTCAGTGAAATGAATACTTGTACTTTTATTGCTTGTGTAATGTAAAATGAATGGCCAACTTGGAAAGGAAAACAGAGTTCAGTGTTCAATGGTAAAGAATTACTTAAAGTGCTCAGATAAAAATGAAGCAAGTAAATGCATCTTTAGAGTACGATATCAAGAGAGAGAGAGTATATTTTTCCCTTTACAGTTAATGATTTACACTTAGATGATCTCATTTATGCTGTTTATTACTATAATTAAAATGTAGCACATGTAGAACATGTACTGAAGCAGTAACTTTAGTAAGGGAACAGTATCTTTCTGGAAAATCATGAAGTTGCCAGTTTATTATTAAATATTTTCCTCTCTATGTAACAAATAATTTGAACTTTTTCAGACATGTTATTTATAAAACAATTCTGAATGGAAACAAAAGAATACTTAAACTACTGTGAAAATACTACATGCAGTCTCTAATTTGTCTAAACTTACTTTTGTCCACTTTAAACAATATTTTATTACCTAAAGATCATGGGCTATCTGTCCCTGCACATTTTAACTAGGTTCTTTAAAGTTAGCACATATAAAATTAGTTTGATTTATGTTCATGGTTTACTGTTGTGTGTAACTTTTCTTAATGTCCATATACAGGGTTGGGCGACATTAAGTTCAGAGGTTAATGAGAAAGTTTGGAAATCCAAAAATGAATTGTTTACCAAGAGAAGCAAGAGTAAGTAATAGGATGGCACGAATATCTTCTGCCCTTTGCATCGAATATGTGTGTTTACCCCTTATGAATCTGCTCTTAAACCACATTTCAGAACAATGTGTGGTGGACAAATATAAACTCCTTGATTATTGAAATAATATGTCTGAATTTTATGTGTTTTCTTTATTATTGTGTGAATGTAATAAACATTTTTCATTGCTATTTTCTGAACGGAAGAAATGGATGACAGAAAACTGGGTTAAACCATAACTGTTTTTGAGGATAAATATTACTGCATATTATGTGTATAATAGAAACCAGAAAAAAGTGTAATACAGCAAAATTCATATTGTTTTCTGCCATTATTTATTTGTATTCCTTAAAGAAAATGATTGTGAAGAATGTTTTTCTTTTTTTTTAATTTAACTAATTTCCACTAACCAAGCATTCTCTTTATCCCAAATATTTGTCTTGTTTGTTTATGAATTATGGATTCCTGTGTGTTTTTATATATGAAGTGCGTAATTGGTCTCCCTCTCTAGGGCTTAGAGGCTCAAAGTAAAGAAGTCATGGAACGACTTTGGAGTGATAAGAGCACTGAATTTGATTCACGTCAGAAATGTAAGTTATACTGTTGTAAATGAAAGGAAATAATATTGCTGCTGTTATATGTTTGTATATTTGTTGAGGCATAATTTATTCTTAGCTGTATGTTTTATGTGATTCTATTGCCTTTTTTTTTTATATTTCTTTAAATTGCTGCCTGCTTCAATGATAAAACATGAAAATTAAATTGATAATAACATATATAAAACAGTATTTTTAATTAAATAGTACAATTTGTATTCTGCTGATACACAGCTGTTAGCCTATGACTAAAGGTGCTGTCCACTGTAGTAAGTGTTTAGGGCTTGTCTAACATCTACAGCTGCTGACCTCTTAAACTATACTCATTCATAACAAAAACAGTATGAATAATTAAATTTATATATATATATATATATATATATATATATATATATATATATAATTTTCTCAAAAGAGGTTACTTAATTCACTCTCAGCTACTTAAACTTTTTCATTGCAGTACATTTCAGAGTTAAAAATAAACACAAGTTATATATAAATTGTCTCACAATTCGTATACATTTTTAAAACAGTTTTTACATTTATATTTTTGCAACATAGATTGGCAAAAGAAGTGATTTTATTCAACAATTTTTCAGAAAAGGTTTTGTCCCATAAAACAGCAGCTATTACTTTTACAGTTTGCTAAAATTGAATAAAATCTCTTTCAAGAGCCAAATTAATCACTTAACTATAATCATAGCTGCTTCATTTTGGTATTACAATTGTGTATATTGTACATTCTTCTACTGATATTATTTTTTCACTTTATTTTTCAACAAACATTACATATATACAATTTTTGCATCTTAGGCTAATTAAATTTCCTTTTTGAATAAGCTATGGTTTATTAGGCTTTCACTCTTGATGGACCATAATCAAAATGAGATAAATCTTTCCAATAACTGTAAAAAAAAAAGTTAATCTAAGAGTAATATTACACATATAATAGATAGAGCAATATATATTATTAATTAGCTAGTGAATTGGTTTAATACTCTTATGCTCCACTTACCATCAAATTATACAGAACATGTTTCACAGGCTTTTGCCTGCATCATCAGCTGTGAGTTGACTGCCAGATTCATTGTTTGGATGGACTTGTGGACATTTTATAACTTTTGGGTTAATTTGTCTTCAG
This sequence comes from Metallyticus violacea, assembly GCA_030762175.1. NCBI lineage: Eukaryota > Metazoa > Arthropoda > Insecta > Mantodea > Metallyticidae > Metallyticus > Metallyticus violacea. The sequence continues at coordinate 54,352,347 of CM060842.1, forward strand.
TTGGGATCTTGAAATTTATAACCTTATCTTTCATATTTTTTATACAATTTTTTTCCCATATTCCCAGCTCCAAAGGTCTAACTTTGATGAATCAATCGAGGCCTTCTCTATAGCATTTAAAAATCTTTAATGTTAGCTTTATTATTTTCAACAAGCAGTTATACTCTCCAATTATAAAGCAGCCATCTTCATATAGCAAGCTCTTTGTCATCTAAAAGCCAAAGATTCTTAGAATATAGAGTTGATCTGGTTTGTTGATGAAATGAATACTTACTCATTTATTTTGTTTTTTCATTGAACATGTTTTGGGAATACAAGCTCCCATCAACAGCAGAAGACCAACCTGTAGAAGCATACCCTGTAGGCACTCAGAAAAATTGACTGAATATATCCAACACTGGTGTATTGAATTTCATAATGTGTGTCTTATTTTTGATGATGTGAATTTTTTCCCATGTCACTAGTTCCAAAGATTTGAAAGTGTTTTTCAATTTTTTTTTTATCAATTTCATGGTTTTCTGACCAAAAGGGGGCTGTCATTGCCAATTCTTCCATTGTTTGTAATGGATATTCCTGAAATGTTCTTTGGTACAGGTTAATAGCTTCAAGCAAATAAATTCAAACAACTCCTAAAATATTGGAAATCATATATCATCTAATTAAACTTATCAAAAATTATTTTCAATAGGTATCATCCTACTGCAGTATGAGGACAAAGGGACTGCTGATCATCTTGATAAAAAATAAAGTAATATTGTAAAAAAACTTGTAACAAAATTAACTTTATAGCATTTTCATGAAAACTGAAAAATAAAAGGCTAGAAGATCTTGACAGAAGATCAAACATACTCCTGATTGCCCATAGAAAAATGCAGTTGTATCATTCTGATTGTGCAGCAAAGTACTTCAACAGAATTGGGCAAATTTTTAACCCCTCTGTCCTCTTTACAAGCTTAAAGAAGAGATGAACCAGATTCACTTCAGTGACATTCAGTCACATCTGTAAAATTCTGTACTTACAAAAGATATTGAAGAGCAAGAGAGTTAATAACTGTATCATCAAAAGTATTAGTTAATAGTAACGGTAAATACAACAACAGCATAAATAACAACAACAACAACAACAACAACAACAACAACAACAACAATAATAATAATAATAATAATAATAATAATAATAATAATAATAATAATAAAAGTGGTTTCTATATTTCTGTGATGTTAATTATGAGGTTGCAGGAACTAATCAAATTTCATTACCAAGTTCTGTCATGTTCTGCATCTGTAGGGTGATGAGCAACCAAATTTGGATCATAAATTGCAAGTAATGGATAACGGATTTTCCTCCAAAGTTCTGCACATAACTGAAATGTCATATGCAGGAAGTTTTGCAGAAGATAGGCAATATATTTTGAAAATGTTAGAATTCATTATATACTAATTATGCAATTATATTGAGTAATTAGATTCTTTGAGCCATAGCAGTTGCTTCATGGCTGTTTATTTTTCCAGTAGGCACAGGGTACAAATTACAGTACTTTCTTTTGCCATTTTATGCTCTTTTGAATTATTTAAAATATTGTGGAAATAACAAATGTTACTTTAATACCCTTTAAAATGTTATTTCATCACAGTTGTTATGTTCAGTTAGAAATAGAATTCAGGAGATTGAAATATGCAAAGAAAATTAATTTTAATTCTTCATTGTTAATGTAAGTTCTGTTTCACACTTAATTTGTGTTTTATATATATACCATTATTTTATGCAGAAAGATGCTTATTTTCATTTTATATTGTTGGAAAATCTTATGATACATTGTTTTATTGTACAAGTTGCATACTAACTGTTTTAGTGCCTATGGTTATTGTTTCTTTTAAAATTTGTTGTTGCTGTTAACCCATTCTCATCATATTTAAATATACAGGTCAAAGAAATCAGATTTAAATAGCTCTGGAGGGTTGTGTAAAGCATGTTCATATAAACATCATCAAAATAGACAAACTAATGAAGATTTTTATTCTGCATGCAAAGCAAGACCATTATCAACTTTTTTTGAATATTTTTTAACACTTGTTTTTACTTCCATGGCATCATAGGTAGGGGCACTAATGATATATGAGATGAAATAATAATTAGGGGAAGAATTTTTTGAAGGAAAGAAGCATCCCAAGCTTAAATTTAGGGTACCTCCCTGGCATTCAGCATTTATGAGGGCTGAGGAAAACCTGGAAAAAACCTCAGTCATGGAGAATGGTCTCCCGCACATGAATCCATGCCTTAATGACCTCGGTCACCTGTGTCCGTATTATTGCATTACAAATTCTGTAGTAAGATGGTTTAATATGTTACACCTCGAAGCCGTTAATGTTTTGGACTGCCATGCACTTTCACTTCTTCCTCCCTGCTGCAGCCTATTACCTACCTTTCAGTTACCATTATTTTTTTTCATTGGTAAGAGGATATTCAATGCAAAATGAGTCCAAATTTTGCCTTGCAGATGCAAAGGAGTAGAACTGGTGGAAGGCTCACTTTAGAGTACTCAGACATTTCTACAGACTCAAGAATATTTGCTTTGAAGTCAGAACAGGCTTTCTATTTCATCCTAGTGGTTGTGTAAAGAACAATATACACATTGAATATGCAGATATTTAAAAGATAGACAAATATTTTTCTGTATCCCTTGCTATGATATGATCAGAGCCATGACTTGATGTAGTAAATCTACTCTAGCCATCCCTTTCTGACATGACAGCTTACTTATCTCTGCCCAGGGTGTTTGTTCTTTCTTCCTTTGGAACTTTCTTATACCTTAGACCAGCTGTTTTCTGTTTGGAGGAAAAAAAATGGACATCTGTAGAGTCCTTTCATTTCAAACACAAAAAATAATTGTTGGTTGACCATATTTGTTATCCTCCATGATAAAACTACTGGGCTAAAAATCACTTAAAAAGTCACCAATCTTTCTCATTTATGACTTAATAGAAATTGAAGATGGCAATTTCAGACACCATGTGTTTCTGCTATTTTGAATGTTAGTACTAGCGATATCTCTAATAAATAATATAATATGGAGCAATGCAATGATGAGATCTCAGCTTGTCAAGTAATTTAAAGACCTGCTATTACTCTGTAGCCAAAGCTTATCATATGGCTTAAAATAGGTTAAATCACCTCCTTACTAGATTTTTCTTGACATACAGACCTAGTTTAGGATCTTGTCTCTTTGTATTACGTTCCTATCTCTTACTAACTATTAATGATACATTTTGTTAATAGTATTTATTGAAACTGCATGGCTTTCCTTGGATTTTTCTTTACCTTCCTATCTCTTACTAACTATTAATGATACATTTTGTTTATAATATTTATTGAAACTGCATGGATTTCTTTGCATTTTTCTTTAACTCATTATTATTATTATTATTATTATTATTATTATTATTATTACTATTACTATTACTATTACTACTATTACTACTACTACTACTAAGTGGAGTTTACATCCATAGTTAAATGCCTACTGATAATGGTTTGAAAACCATGCTTAAGGTAAGTTCATAAAAAGAAAATTATATTATTTGTGATAATGCTATTGACATTTCCATTGTATTTTAAAACATATTTATTGGAATTTTATTTCATATATAGAATACCAAATAGAAGATGCAACAGAATATTACTAATTTATTTCAATTTTCTGTAGAGCTAGTAATGTGAACTGTGTGACAGCTGAGAATGTATATCATTCAGTCATTACTCATTGGTGATCTGGTCACTAGAGAAATAATACAAAAGTCAAAAGGGGTGCAGTTTTATTGTAAAATAATGTAAGGTAATGAAAAACAGTGATGTCTTCAACTTCAGGTATGGTGTGCTCATTGCTAAATTTTGATATGGGTACTTTAAGTAAGAAGGAACTGGAAATGTGAATAACATTTCACATTATGCTCCACAATATTTTGAAGAAAAATACATTTTCAGATATAAGAGGACCATTGTAATGTAGCCTATGTAGCTGCGACAATCAGTATACCTTGGGAAATTGTGAAAGTTTTAAATGCATAAAATTTTAATGCATACAAACTTTAAGTGTTTTACTTCTGAAAAGTCTTACATTACATCAGTCTGCATTTTTTTTCTAATATAATTCCTCAAAAAAATAGATATCCTTGATTAACTTTTTTTTTATATACTTAATCTAGAAATTACTTCCATTTCATAGGTTTTTACACAAAATATGAAGTTACATTTTAAAGATTTTAATTGATTTAAGCACAAATATACAAACATTTCACACAAGAGCTATTTTTTTTACAAACACATTTTCAAAATGTTGTAAAGAGCTCTCTTAATCATTTTCTGATTACTTTACAACAAATTAAAAATAAAAAAATGTTCCATTAATTCCTTTTTTTTCCTTCCTTGCTGATTGTTCATCTTTAACATTCTATAATAGTAAGCCATCATAGTTTCATTCCATCTCCTTAATATCTGGTGAAAGCATTTGTCTTGCTTTTCATTATAATGTTCTAGATTTTTCTGTAAAGCATTCTGGAAATGTAGGAAGTGAGCTTTTACACTTATTTTACAACTCTGGAAGTTTTCTAACATTTTTCAACAATTTCCTTGTATCCTAAACTTAGGTATTCATTTTTTTACACTAAACTCCATTTACTTACATAAAAGAATCAATATTACCACTCCATTGTCAACAGCTTCGTAAGTACAATATTTAAATTTCCTTGTAATTTGGATCTTTTTTATTCTCTAGAAAGTTTTGATTAACAGATTTGAAGGTGGTGCATGCATTTTTTTCTCTCTCATTCACCATTTTCCCAAAAGTTTTGTCATTCATTAATTTGTGGATTTGAGGAGCAAAAAAAAAAAAATTCCAGCTTTCAATTTTCCTTTTGTGAAAGGTATCTGAACTTGTGGTATTGCCCTTATGAACAGCTTCATCAAGCCCAGTTTGATCTGTAGTGATGGAAGTAATACTTTTTGGGGGTGCACAAGCAGTTCATGCAGGATGTTTTAGTTTTAGGTACAAAATGTCTCTGATCTGGCTAGGCCCTTATACTATTATGTCTTATCCAACTGTCCCATTCACATAGAAATGAACCGCCACGGGTGGCCGAGGTCGTTAAGGCACGGATTCGTGAGCGGGAGGTCTGCGGTTCGAATCCCGCCAGGACCGTCCTCCCTGACTGGGGTTTTTTCCAGGTTTTCCTCAGTCTTCATAACTGGCAAATGCCGGGGAGGTACCTAAACTTAGGCCTGGAATGCTTCCTACCTTAAAAAAAAAAAAAATATCCTTTCCCACTTTATCATTTCATTTCATGTATCATCAGTGTCCACCGCCTGTGGTGCCTCAGTAGTAAAAACGGGCGTTAAACACTACTACATAGAAATGAAAGATATTTTCATGTATGCAGCTGTTATCCTATTAGCGTTCATAAAATATTAACAATTTAAGTTTTGTTTATGAAGCTATACATAATGAAGTGATAATATATCCTATTAGAATTTATTATAAATATGTTCATACTAACTCCACTTACTTATACAACATTAGAATATGTTTCAAGGGCAAGATGGAAGCAATTGCCCTCAAAATATGTCCTAATGTTGTTTAAGTAAGTGGAGTTTGTATAACATATTTAACAAATTCTAAATCATTTGTTTTCCTCATACTGAATTAGGGTGGCAGCCCATCCCAAATTTTTAGCACAGTCCTGTATAATGAGAGTTTTTAAAGTGTCCCTAATGTGGCAGTAATTGACTGGAAAATGCAACTTTTTGCTAACCTTTCTGTGTCTATTTCTTAAGTCAGGTTTTCGATAGTCAATAAAGTTACATGTGCTAGGTTATATTGGAATTTTAATTGCAACAAAGGTGTTGTACATTTTTTATACTATTACAGTGACAGTCGTGAGACTGCAAATTCTCTTTTGATGATCTTAAAGACAGGTTAACCACACACATCTTAAGTAACATTGTACCATATCATGCTGTTAATGCACACATAAATTTTGGGACTAAACATTCAGTATTTACACCCTAAAAAAATAAAAATAATTATTTAATCCCATCAAGTTGCTTAGCCCACAAAGTTTATAATGCAACTAAATTTTTAATTGGTAAAATCCATCTTGTTTTTTTTAGAAATGTTTGTTACTAAATTATATACCTAACTATTTTTCCTATCATTTAAGGATAGTTTAAGGAAGTTTGAAGGAACTTTTTGAATTTTATGATATTGAATACATGGAAATTCTGAGACATATGCCCACAAGATGACTGAGCATTTATCCAGTCATTGATGCTTTCCTGCCATAAAATCTTATTTTGTGTCACTTGGAGAGGATTATCCTATTCTTTCTGGTTTCAAATGAAATTTTACTCAGGACAATGCAGGATATGGATACATGTACTGAGTAAAATCTCATTTAAGTGACACCAGAAAGTGTTCTAATATTTTGACTCACAGAGATTATTAGTGCCTGTTTCACTGTGTTCAATTCCAAATTGAATCAATATTGAACCTATACAAAATGGTATCAGATAGATATTATCGGGCTTAAAATTATGATCAATCTTAAATTTCTGGCAACAGAAGATATGCAGCCAATAAAGTTAGGATTCATATAGTGGTATAGAAAGGCATTAGAGTATTTTACTTTTTCTTCTTTGATTTTTCAGAAAATAAGTTAATAGTATTATATCATTGGAAAAAGGAATTAATTTCAACTTATTCTAAAACGGTTCTGAAATCAAAGTTGGAAACTTTTTTTTTTGATTGATTTATTTATGGACGCACTTTAACATCTCAGGTCATCAGCGTCCCATTCAACTCAAGGCGTGAAAAGGCCGACAAATTTTGCTCAGAGGCCTCTCTTTCAGGCTTGAGGTTCTTTTTCGTGCCGTAAATTTACGACACGGGACCCACAACTTTACTTCCCTTCCTAAGGAAGCCATACTTAGGATTTTTACACCCGAAAAAATCCATTGGTCCTGGCCGGGTTCGAACCCGCGATCTTGGGTTAAGGAAAAGTTGGAAACTAATTAGATGTCGATGAATTGTATACCGATTTTTCTCATTAGAGGGAGACTATATGAAAAAAATTGTAATTTTGGTAAACATTTTTGATTTGTTTTTGGCAGAAATAAATTCATTGAAGTTTGATTTACATGTTTAGGCAGTTTTAAAGGTCAAGTTTAAAAGACTTCACGTTTAAACACCTCTACTTGTAGCCCGTCTCGCACGGCCTTTCGTTTGATAGCGTGAAGTATGCACATCACTTATATTAGAATTTAGAACTGTTTAGAACCACTGAGGCTTCTAAATAGTTATGTGTATGGTCAATAGGTAGGGTTAATTTTCGTTAGTCAACTGTTATTACTGGGTGCCTTCAGAAATAAATTCTTCGGACATTTATGACGATTTCTGAAAGACTAACGTCTTAAACATACAGGAGTTTACTATTAGTTTAAATTTAGTGTCTAAACAGGTGATAAGTTGTTAACCTGTGTAATTATAATAGTGTTATTTGCAGATTGGTGCTTTAATATTTTAATTTGTATTGCTGTAAAATTTTCCAGATTAGTATTGCTTTGTTTTATTAGCAATTTATACAGAGTAAATTAAACACTTAAATTAATAATATGCCTAAAACTAATACAAGTAAGCATTGTCCAGAAAGAAATGGCTAACAAATATAGTAGAGGAAGCTGTTGCTGAAAAAGTGTTTGAAATAAAGGACTGAAGCAACTGTTCAAACTTTAACCAAAGTGCTAGAGGGACCAAGGAAGAGTTAAAAATACTATGCAGATTTGATGGTGGATGAAGTTGTACCTTAACCACTGGACTTATCAGTGAGAAATGATAACTTAGCAAACAAGTGGTTATACATCATATTTTGGGGTGGGATGTATAATTGATAGTCTGAATGACTGGGTAATTGATACTGAAGTTATGTGAAAATATTGTCAACAATGTGAACATGCCAGAAATGGCCTTGGAGATGACTGCAGAATTAAATTTCTGGTACAAAGGATATATATATGGCTACTGTAAACTATGAAGGAAGCCTGTGCAATGGAGATGGAAGCTGCAGTGCTGTTGTGGCAGCAGTTACTAAAGTATGGTTTGCGCTATTCATGATGATGCTAAAACTCATGCAAGGTTGAATGCGCTTAAGTCTCATGGCGCGCAAAATTAAAATTGACAAAGAAGAGGTTAGGAACTGCATTTGAGGAATTGTAGACAAATTTAGGATGCAAGGAATGACAATTGGTGGTAAGGGACGTGGCACTGAAGCAGAAAACAATAAATAAACTTGTTGATTATTATGATTGAGCAGTTTAAAGGAATGTTGGCAATGTAGTATCTGTGACGAGGGCAATATATTATACATTGTATCATTGCACATTCACTAATAAAAATCCAAAGTATATGTTTTGTCCATCTGGGTTAGAATCATGGTGTTTTTGTCAGCGAGCATTAGAAAAGGGGTAGATTCCACCTTCCCACGAAATATCTGTGAAAACTCGAATACAACAAAGTGTCACACATATTTTGCCATTTTATCAAAGATTAGCAGTTGATAGTTTATTAAAAAGGTGTAAAATGGGTAGGACACAAAATGCTAACAAGAGCTTAACTTCATTTATATGGAATAAGTGTCTAAAAGAGAGCTTCACCTCCAAGCAACATGTTCAAGCAGCTGTGGCTCTGTCTGCATCGTAATATAATAGGTTGCACCAGAACCATAGTAGAAACCCAACAAACAGCATGGATTTCTCTTGGATGCAAAATATTAGAATTTGCTCAGCATCAGGACAAGAAGAGAATCCTGGGAGCACACAAATAAGCTGTAGCTACATGCATCAAGATGAAGAAAAAATCAAGCTGGCAAAAAATGAGGTTGGAGGAAGCAAAGAAAGGGAGAGAAGGATTGTTCCAGACAAAATTAACTTTGTAAGTTGAAATAAACCTCATGCTAAACAACCAGATCTTTAGAACTCTTTTTCTTAACTTTTCAATTTAATGCATTTCACAATTTCGGTTTCTATCTACTTCCACAAAAATTGAGCTAAAACTACCAAATTTTGTGTAGTTAGACTTGAAAGTATGCTAATCAGAGATTTTTTCTTGTTTCATAATTTAGGTGCAAAAGTTTTATTTGTCAAAATGTTGCAATTTTTAACATTTTTCAATTCTTATAGATTAAAAAAATTGTTTAAGCCTTTGAATGAAATTAAATCAAAAACTCTTCATAGTTTTATTGCATGTTCATATGAGCATCTGCATTTAATTTTTCAGTGGAATATATTGATATGAATATGTTATGGTGAGTCAAACTAGACACTCTTATAGCTTCACTAATTTACTTTTTATTAGAATATATTTCATTGACCTTTGTCAGCATCAAAGATTTGCGAAAAATATTATAACAAAAATTAAGTTGCTGAAGCTGTAAGAGTGTTTAGTTTGACTCACCACAACATATTAACATGTAAATCACTTCATTGTGAAAGTTCCAATTATATGTTATTTTAAGAATACATTAGTGTTTGAAAAAGTATATAGAATTTTAATAATGCAATTTTTTTCAGAAAAAAAAATTAACTCAAAAGGCTATGAACATATTGATCCCAAATTTGGTAGAATTGTTTAACATCATATATGAGTATAAGTGCCAAATTTAGTGCTTTCAGTATAGCCTCCCATAAAGGATACTCTCAGCATTACTGTGAAAAACAAAAGTAATAAATTGCCATATTTAAATAAATGGATGGTAATAATAAAATCACTGTAATGAAAAACAAAATTTTCCCAAATTTGATAGGATTATTTAACAACACTATATGAGCATTAGTGCCAAATTAGCACTTTCATTATAGCCTCCCATTAAGGATACTCTTAGCCTTGCTGTGAAAAACAAAAGTAACAAAGTGTCATGTTTAAATAAATGGATTGTAATCATAAAATCACTCTGAAGAAAAAGAGAATAACATCAGTTTAGTAGGTTGACCCAATTTTTATTTTCATTTCCATCAACAAATGCATTTGTTGAACAAACTTTCAGCCAGGGGCTAATGTTATAGTCAGATTTTAGAAATAGGCTTAATAATGACACAATTAAGGCAAAGAATTAACTAGAAACCAACTTTAATGCAATATGTAGAGACTTTTATAATATACTCAATGATAAGGAAATTTTGGCATATACAAGAAGCAGTCCTTTTAACAGAAAATGTGAAATGTAAGCCTATTATGTACTTCTAGAGATAAATCAGTAGGCTTACAAATAAAATTATTTTTGTCTTTGGAAGTTTGAGAAACTTATAAAAATGTTAGTAGGCCTACAACTAAAGTACTAATTGTTTTCTCTTGTGATTTATGTTATAAATATTAGCATTTTCTAATTGAAAAATGTAAAATTAAATCTATCTGTATAGGTTATAAAAGAAATGCTCTATTTATAAGAAAAGAGAGAGAATAGAATTACCACCAAGTTTTACCCTGTGCTGCATCCTTCAAAATCCTGAAATATCTCTTTTTGGCACCTTTGTCCCTCATCTTTACCTATGGTATCAGTCCTGGTGGTCTAGTGGTAACCTTGCTTTGCAAACCCAATATTGTGGGTTCACCACCAAGGTTGGTGGATTTTTTCGGGCATAAAATTCCTAAGTTTGGCTTCTTTTGGAAATGAAGTAAAGCTGTAGGCCCTGTGTCATAGATTTACGGAACATAAAAGAACCTAAGCCTGAAAGAAGAGGCCTCTGAGCAAAATTGATCAGCCATTTCATGCTTTGAATTGAATGGGATACTGATGAACTTGAGATGTTAAACAGTATCTGTAAAGGAATAAAATGTATTTACCAATGGAGGTGGTCACCCTATACTAAATACTTATTGAGAATATTTTCATGTTTTCAAATGTTTTTTAATTTTAATTGAATATGCCTCAGGGATGGACTCATACACATTCCATTATGTAGTAACACAGCTTTAAGGCTTCTCTCAGATGAGTCAATAAAAAGTTCCACTGCATAGGTCATGTTCAATTCCATAGAAGCACATTAACTCATTTGTGCTATTGCAGTAAATCTAGGAATATTGTTCTGAGAACAAAGGAACTAATTATTTTACTCTGTGTCTATACCATGAAAAATGAATTCCTGATGCCTGAGATTCTTGCTTCTAAGATGGGAGTCAAGTAGTTGTGCAAATTCCTTAGGTAAATTCAGATTTTATTATTAGATCATTAAGTTCACTATGAGAGAACTGTTGCAGAGCAATGGTGTCTTCAGGCCTGTAGATATTATTATTATTTTTGGAAATTTTGGTACTCTCTAAATCAGCTGGAGGAAGAAAGAGAAGCAAGTGTGCTCCGTGTAAAACTGGCCTACTAGCTGAAGGTATACTTGGATACAAGATTTGTTTCTTATTTTTGTAGTTCCACTCCTTAATGTGAACTAAACAGAAATAGCAGTCATTAATAAAATCTTTTGGCTCCCTCCACATCATAGGAATTACAAAAAGCTTGTATGATTTCTTCTCTTTTGCCCACAGCCTTAACCCTCTCAAAACAATAATGACGCACTTTCTTTGAAACCTATGCCCTTTCCTGATTTCCAAGTTTTACTTTAAAATAAGCATAGTAAGCTTTCTTCACAAAGTCTTTTATATCTGTTCTTTGCTTAAGCACTATTTAATTCCCACAAGTTTAACAGAATGCATTAGGATTTCTTACACTAGCTTGCAGACATTGAAAGACTACAAATGAAACCGCAATCATAATAGAGAAATAAACTGAGAACAGCTCTGGAAATAACTTCCAAGGTCAGACATTGACAACTAATAGCAGCAGTTTTGCCAACCTAAAGGCTTAAAGATCAGTATTGTGAAAGTTCTCTCTTACAGTGGTCACTACATACTGTCATATGTATGGTTTCAGCAACAACATTTTTAGGCAAATTTGGTTTAATTGTGAAAAAACTGTACGTGATACAAGAGAACAAAAACAATTGTGAAATGTGCACAAAAAAGTGAGGTAGTAGCATGTATTCATGTTCAATCATCTGATAGCATGTAGACCAGTGTTATCTAAAAACATTAGCAATAAATGCTTGAGGAACTAGTTATAAATTGGTTTCACCTTCCAAAGTTCATTTGTTAAAATTAAAACTGCCATACACTACACACTCTCAATTACCAATTATGCAATGGTAATTGAACCTGAACCTAAAATTTCGTGTACAGAAAATTCTGAAATGTACCAGTTTCTTCTGCCTTACTCTTTGATGTAGAAGCTTTCAGAATGTCGTTTTTTTTTTAAGGTATTTTTCACTGTTTATTTTACTATAAGTAGGTATTACAAATACTAAACTTTGCCAGGAAAACCACTGCTATGTAAGTCTGTAATAAATAATGTTTTGTTTTTCTTTTAATGTTGAAAATGTCTGAGCTTTTTGTACATGCTGATTTTCTGATGTTTCCCTAAAAACTTAACTAAAGGTGATCTTTTCATTTTATTATGACTGGTACAAGATGAGTATAATTAAAAACATTTATCATTAATAGTTGCCTGATCTTTTCTTACTGACACTTTCATTTAATTTAGCCAAATTGCCAAAATGGTTTGGTGAGAGGCCTGGCAAGAAGAAGGGAGACCCAGAAAGCCCAGAAGAAGAAGAAATGAAGGCTGATGTTGGTGTTGATGAAGAACTTGAGGAACCTACATTTGAGCCAGAGCCTGAACCTGAGGAGGAGGAAGCTGCTGAGGAGGAGGAGGAAGAGGAAGAGGAAGAGGAAGAAGAGGAGGAAGAGGAGGAAGAATAAATAAAGAGTATGTATTTTATGTATTCGGCTCTTTCCTATCTTGAATTCAAAAAATATATAGATTCGTTATCATTATGAAAAGTTAATGTATTTGACTTGAAAGAGATTTTTGCCATTGTCATTAAATTTTTTATTTTTTTCTTTATGTGAGAATAAGTAGATTCTGTAATTTTAGAAAAAGTATGTTTTATTCAGAGCTAAGTAATCTTAAATAGAGCCAGTATTTCTCAAACACATTGGGCCAGATTGTTTAAAAATAGGTATTATACCTGATGTAGGGTTAATAAAATACCATGATATGCATATAGACAAGCTCCAAAACAGATTAAAAGTTTATGGTACTTATAATCAGGTGCATCAGACCAGCAAAATAGAATAGGAGGTAAAATAAATCAACAGTACACATAATTTTTTACATTTACTGTAAATGTTGTTAATTTTGCAAAATACAACTTAATTAAAGTCATACTAATTAACCTTTTCCCCAATAAGGACATGTATAGACATCCAGCATAAAATGGGTCTGAGCGATATAGACGTTATAGACATCCAGCAAGCACTGCAAATCTAATGATTTTTAACCAGCAATTGTTTAAATGCTTTTTAAAAAAAATAAACTTAAATAATTACTGTAAAATAGTTCAACCTTACCTTTAAAAGTTGCATTTTGAATAATACATCTTGGAAGCATGTGTAGTGACATAAGAGCACATCTATGCAGTCACCACAAATCATGTTGGTTTGCTTGCATGTACCCCTTTTGTGGTAAACCACACATTTTCAAAACAGACCCAACTTTTTTCCTATAGGTGGTATCCTTTTAGGGAAGTATTTTTTCATTAATCTGAAGGTGGCAGGGATTTTAGACTTTCTACATCCTTTGTGTACAGGCCTCTGAATTTGGTAGCTTGCAATTAGGTGTGAGCAATTGATATACAAAAAGCCAGATATGTCATTGTTTATTGTGGGTTTAGGGCTCTCCAAATTACCAAGCAATTGTATATGGTGATATCCAACATGTGAAAAAAATAGTTTTTTGTAAAGAAAGATATGCCTGCAATATCTGATCCACAAAATCAACACCATTCAAATGCATATTGTATTCATGTATGTCTGGCTTGAAAGTTGTCATTTTGGTTTTGGCATTTAGCTTTCCTGTATCATGCATAAAAATTTTGGAACTGGATTAAGCTATAAAACTATCCTTCTATCATGCCAAACAATGCAGGTCAAAGGTGGAAACTGATGCACCTCCATTTCCCTTCTGTTTAGATCCTGTGCATTTGGCAATCCAATAAGATTTGAATGACTGGTTCTAATGGCATTTATCATTCTCTTATATAAAACAATAAATAACTTAAGGGAGCTGTACCAGTTGTCTAGATATACAGTCCTGCCCTGGTCAAGCATGTTCTGTGGAGTACATTACTATGGAGCCAGACAACTCCATATCTTTTTCTCCTGTGTTGTCAGTCCCTTTGTCAGTATAAATAAAGCTATTTTAGACAGGCCCTGATTTACTTTCACAAAGACCACAAATTTTTATGCCAAATCTAGCCCTTTTTGTTTTGATGCATTGCTTCCAACCCAAGTGGCCCTTCCAGAGCATCAAGCTTTCATTAACAGTGACGTTTTCATCAGGAATGTAATTTTCTTTGAATTTTGAAATAAGGCAATCATAAATAGACCTAATTTTGTGTAATTTGTCACTTGTTTTCTATGTTGGTGAAATGAAACTGCAATATGTATAGATGAAAACTATTGTTTGACATGCATCTTCCAAAAAATGGAGTTACTAGCATGTTATCTGTAGACCAGTTCATGTGTAATGTAGGTTTTCCAATAACACTCATGAAAATAATTATGCCAAGTAACCTGTACATCTAGTTTTCTAGTTTTGTGTTACATTTGACAACTTCTGTACCCTACTTTTAAGTCCTAATTTGTTTTCTGAGGCCAGAACTTAGTGAAATGTATGCTCTTATACATTAGTTTCAGCAACTATGAGAGATACTAAATCTGCAGTAAAAACTTCAGTAAAAAATCGGTGTGTTAGCTGTCACTTGTTGGCTGGGTATGAGGTTGTACATCACTGATTGTACTCTGGAAAAAGTGTCTTTTTGTGCTGCAGTGGTTTTTAGAACTCCATAATCCAGTCTGTGCACTAATACCTGCAGGAACAAAGTCACTTTCATCTTTACCTACATCCTGAACACCAGCTTCAAGATGTCGGTCCTGGTGGTGTAGTGGTTACCATACTTGCCTCCTAAACCCAAGATCACGGTTTCGAACCTGGCCAGGACTGATGGATTTTTTCGGGGCGTAAAAATCCTAAGTATGACTTCCTTAGGAACGGAAGTAAAGCCATGGGTCCCGTGTCGTACATTTACAGCACGAGAAAGAACCTCAAGCCTGAAAGAGAGGCCTCTGAGCAAAATTTGTCGGCCGTTTCACGCCCTGAGTTGAATGGGACGCTGATGACATGAGCTGTTAAAGAGCATCCATAAATAAATCATTCAAAAAAAAAAAAAAAAAGCTTCAAGATCTGAAAACTCTCCATAAATATCCAAATCTCTGTCACATATAAAAAGTTTTGCAATGTTCTCTGAAGTTATTTCAGAAGCTTAAACACTTCCTAAACAAGCTAAAGTTATACCACTAGCTGAAGCCATGATTCAGGTCGGAATAACAAGTTTGTAATTTTGTAATTGCCAGCTGAATTGCCTTGCTTCATTAGTATTTAGCTGAAATGAAAACATTCCCAATAAACAAATCCAAACATGTAAAGCCCAAAACAGATTCTAGTATCAAGTTACATATTTATCTATCTTGGCAGCTGAAAATTGTATAGATGACCTGAGCATATCAAGCTAAGCTTATTTGCTTACTGTGTCATGCAAATGCAATCAAATTTAGTTTCAACCTTGTCTAAAGCCATACACATATATAGAAGCTATAAACAAAGGGCTTGAGCTTGCAATACTAAACACAAATGTTAAATAATGGTAGCATTCAAGAGAAAAAAGTAGAGAACTCTTTTAGCTCAGTATATCGGAATCAAACATTTAAAATATATTTCAAAATTGAAAGCTCTTTTTTTTTGTTTTTTTTGCAAATAAATACACTATAGCTTGTTGTAGTTAGCTCATGTTGCATTTAATGTCCTTTAATTCAGTTTTAGTTTCATTAAACTGTGATAAAAAATAAGCAAAATAAAGGGGTTTGTTAGGCAAAGCAGAAATTTAAATTATAGGCCAATTTAAGTATGTAGTTCTCTGTATTGGGTATCTGGGAACAGCCAGTACAATGTTTAAATGCCCTTCAGGCAATAGATTAACAAAATAATTTATTCGGATATTTTATATTGTAGTGTTACACTTAGCTAACTCACAAAGCCCTTATATAATATTGCAAGCCTCTGAACTGAGACAGATTTGTTATTATTAATTCTATTTGTTTTTTGGAGAGCAAGCCATAATAAGCACATAAAAATTACTGTGGACATTTTAAAGTTTTATATAAAGTTTTATATAAAATATGATGTAGTGATATAGTGATATTATTGACAGTATATATATTGTATACTAAATATATATTACTTTATTTGTATGTGTATATTTTTAGTTGCAGTTGCAAGGCTACATAAAGGCAAAGATTGGCAGCTTGTCATCATACGGGATGTTTCTCAGTGTGGGCCATTATGTATATATCTGTGAAAAGATCTTATAAGAGAACATGTACATGTAACAACAAAGGGACATATAAATAAATTTATTTAATTAACAATATAAACCAATTTGTTTGATATTATGCATGCATATAAAATACTATTAGCCTACAGACTATTATGCAATTATTAATTTAAATGTCATATAACAATATGAATGTATGAACAATAAACATTGCATTTAAATTTGCACAATTTTTGCATAGGCAGAGATAGGCAACATTTTGAGGCAAAATACTAAGATAGGCAAAAAAGTTTCCAAATTTTTTTCATTAGACAAATATAGGCTAAGATAGGCCAAAAAAGTTTCCATAATTTTTTTTTCCTTAGGCAAAGATAAACAAAAAAAAAAATAGTCCATACTTTTTCCAAAGGCAAAGATAGGCAAAAAAGTTTCCATAAAATTTTTTTTCCTTAGGCAAAGATAGGCAACAAATTTTCCTTAATTTTTTTTCCTTAGGCAAAGATAGGCAAAAAGTTTCTATAATTTTTTCCCTTAGGCACAAAAAAAAAAAAAAAAAAAAAAAAAAAAAAAAAAAAAAAAAAAAACATCATAATTTTTCCATAAACAAAGATATGCAACAAATTTTCCTTAATTTTTTTCCTTAGGTAAAGATAGGCTAAGATAGGACAAAAAATGTCCATACTTCTTTTTTCATAGGCAAAGATAGGCTGAGATAGGCAAAAAATTTCCATAATTTTTCCATAGGCAAAGATAGGCAACAAATTTTCCTTAATTTTTTTTCCTTAGGCAAAGATAGGCAAAAAGTTTCTATAATTTTTTCCCTTAGGCACACACACACACACAAAAAAAAAAAAAAAAAAAAAAACCATCATAATTTTTCCATAAACAAAGATATGCAACAAATTTTCCTTAATTTTTTTTCCTTAGGTAAAAAAAAAATCCATAATTTTTCCATAGGCTAAGATAGGCAACAAATTTTCCTTAATTTTTTTTCCTTAGGCAAAGATAGGTTAAAAAGTTCCATAATTTTTTCCATAGGCAAAGATAGGCAAAAATTTTTCCATAATAATAATTTTCCAAAGATAGGCTAAGCTAGGCAAAAAATGTCCATACTTTTTTCATAAGCAAAGATTGGCTGAGATAGGCAAAAATTTTCCTTAATTTATTCCTCAGGCAAAGATAGGCAAAAAATGTTCTATAATTTTTTTCCTTAGGCAAAAAAAAAAAAGAAATGCATAATTTTTTTCCATTGGCAAAGATAAGCTAAGATAGGCAAAAAAGTTTCCATAATTTTTCCACAGGCAAAGATTTTGTTTCCTTATGCAAAGATAGGCAAAATTTTGAGGCAATAGTCTAAGATAGGTAAAAAGATTTCCACAATTTTTTCCTTAAGCAAAGATAGGCAAAATTTTGAGGTAAAAGGCTAAGATAAGCATAAAAGTTTCCATAATTTTTTTTCTTAGGCAAAGACAGGCAAAAAAATTTCCATAATTCTGCCATAGGGAAAGATAAGTAAAATTTTGATGCAAAAGGCAAAGATTGTTGATTCTAGTTATTAATATTCTAGAAGCTTTCAATCTATATTCAACAGAGCAGTACTAGTAAAATTTTGTACCCTGGCTTTAAGCTGCTGGCAGATTATTGAATAAATATTTCTGACTTATAAGAGTGTTGTGCATATGAATAAAGTATAATATCAAGAATTCATTACTTACAACAATTTGAGCAATAAATTTCATTGCTACTGACAGACATGTAAACTGATTAGTTTACATTGAAAAAACAATTTGTCATTACTACCTGGCATTCATTCTCCTCTTTTCTTCCTTTGCTACTTTGTTTCGTTTTGGGTTATGTTTAATTTCTTGAGTATTTCTTATCTTTATCTTAAAAGTTCTCATGATTCCTTTCAAAATAACAGTGAGTAAAATAAAATCATAGGTCTATAAATTGAGAATATTTGACAAATACTTCTTCAAAATTCTTCTCTTCATTCTTCAAATAACTATTAATCAAAAAGGTTCAGGAAGCACAACATATTTTGACACTAATAGTTTCAGTTTTGCCGATTGAAAAATACAATAATGTTACCAGAAGGGATGTATTCAATATGAAAAGTTCACATTAATTTCAAATAAAAAATGTAACATATCTTAGAAATGTTTATTATTTTAATGAAAAATAAAGCAGTACCATACATTACAAGAAAAAGAATTTATATAATTGCATAATTATATGCAATAGAATTCAGAGTTTGAGCAAATATTTCTTTCTTTCAAGCTGTAGAAAATAAATTAGGAATAGAAGAAGGTAGAGAGAAAGGAAGACAAGAAAGATATTTTAATAAATAAATGACTGCTCCTTTAAATTGTATACATAATCTGCAGTACATTCTTGCCGTAACTTTGGAATGAAGATTCTTACTTTACAAAGAACAGTTAGTTTCTGAAGATGTATTGATCTCAGGAAATATCTAGGGGCTTCTCATTAAATGCTTGAGATACAGGAGGCTTCTAAAGGTATGGTAAGAGTAGTTAAACAATAATATATTACACAATACAGTACTTAAATTTTAAATTACATGGTATATAAAGGCTAATCTATCATGACATAGAAATCAGTAATATTTACTAGTAGAAGTTAGTATTATGAATTAAAACATCTTATAAAATTACTTTGGTTTATACATGTTTAGTTATTAATCACTAGAAATGAAAACTATATTATATATATACATGGTTTGTTCAACAGTTTTTAGATCAGAGATTTTAAATGCATCATGATAAATTTGAGAGAGTCTTTTATGCAACTCTGAAGTGTCTACTTTATTAACTTAGAATCTCCTGTATTTCAAGTTTAGTTTTTTAGATTTATCAGTTAGTAAGCTTTGTGGTAATGCACACCCAAAGTCACCTTAGTAGGTTCTTTTTTTATGTAAATTAATTATTGTTCCTTACATCATTGATAATTTAATATAAGCATATTGCTTTTGAGGTAAATGCCCATTTATGATAGCTTCAGATATATGTCTGAAGGATATGACAATGATAAAAAAATTATACTTTTATCAAATAAAATCAACTTGATGATCAAAATTTTTGCTAAATCCAATCTTGGTAATATAATGCACATTTTTTTTTCTTTTGTCACATCTATGGCAAATATTCTTGTACTATTCTTTCTCATATGGCAATTGGATGTTGTAATAATAATTCCTGAACTGCCTTAGAAAACACTGAAAGTTTCTTACATCCTATTAAACTTTTGCAGATAAAGCATATTTCAAGACATTCATTCACGTACCAAGTACAAAATATATACACATATAGCACTTTGTACATTCCTCGCATACACTTGATGGACAGAAGGCACTTTTTACCACTGTCCTAGTTTAGCTTCTTCTTTACGGCAGACTAGCTTGGACATTTGTTCCAGCTTGCCTAGGAGTGGCAAAAGACAGGACTCAAAATATTATGTTCATATCAGTCTGAAAAGAAAGCAACAACAATTTCAAATGACAGCAGAGTGCAAGACTGTAATAAAATTTTCAATTAATACTAAAGCACAATATTGAATATTGTAAAACCCATTTTGCAAATAAACAGATAAGTAGTAGACTTACAGTAGAACCTATTAATGCTATTTCTTTACAAGCTACACTTATGTAATCTTTACAAGCTGTTGTTTCATGTATTTATGCAGAACAATGATACTAGGTGGGGTAAAAGTTGACAAAGAATTGTGCCCACTCTGTGGTAAGGTAGACAAGAACTTGCACTATATATTAGAATGTACAGAAATTGAGGATGAAGAGAGGAAATATTGAACAAGAAATGAGATAATTTGCTGGCAGAAATTCTGGCATTAAAGATTTTTGGGATTAGCAGAAAAGAATTTTTGCATCACTTTGGAAATTATGTAGGGAAAGTAAGAAAAGTGATCAAGGCAAAGAAAGATGAGTAATAAGGTAACAATGAGGGTAGATTCGCCTTTAGAGAAGTATTTGTTAAGTTCACTTGATAATATGCATAGTTAGAGCAATGTAGGATCCATGTACAAAATAACCAGGATGTTAGTTGTATAGAATCCTGAATTAACAAACACTCAAGGATCAAGGAAATATAAAACTGTAATTGTATTGTGTAGAAATAATAAATATTCATTCATTCATGTACTTATGTATGTTGTTTTGCAAAGATATATTCATTAACACATGGATTAAAATTACTGAAAATTTCTATAAATAAGTAACACAAAAAAAAAAAAAACCTCTAAATTTCATTATTTTTTTAAATAATAAAGGATTACTAGAACCTCTAAAGATCAATATTAAAAATCCAATATATTCAGTAATTAATACTGATATTCAATGCACCTTCATCTTAAATCTGACCTTTATAATGTCAAAAGCACTAATTTTCCAAAAGTTATGGTCTTCATTGGAAATTCTTTATCTTTTTTACCCTGTTATATATCTTATGCAGTGATATGGGCAGCAGCAAATTTCCTTAAACATACCACTTCAGATTCTGCATATGAACCTGAAATGTATGAAATGCCAAACCTGTGTTCAAAATTACAACTGCTGTTGAAAAAATATTTAATTGATATGCTTAAGCAATAACAAAATATTAAATTGAGATTATTAACAGAAAAAAATAATGAAATTGCTGGTTGACAAGAGAAACTTGAAATTTATTTTGCTAATTTTGGAATTCCCTCTGTTTTTTTGTTAACACTTTTTGACTGATGAGGAGGTTATTCCATTTATATCCATTTTTCCTTATGAGAGAACTTGTCTCTTCTTCACCACTTGATTTCGTAGAAATCTCATTTTTCTATTTAGTATCTCTTATTTTATTTTCTTTTTCTTCACCATTATTTACTTCTATATCATCTAATTTACAAGAATTAAAACTTAGAATTTAAGAGAGTATTTTCACTTCTAGTGAAGGGCTACTTACTGTACACATTCTCTCACTGAGCATTAGACTTACATTGGTGCAACAATGGATATTGTACACTACCTCAAATAAATAAATTTCAATAAATAATTCAGAAATTAAAAGAATGCAAGAAAAAAAAGGGGGAACCAGAACATAAAAACAAAGTGAATGCATAAGGGGTCCATGTGAATCCTACAAGTCATGTCGTCTAGAACTGATCAGAAATATACACCAGTGCACTTAAAACATGTAAAGTATTCAATAAAAGAGGAGCATGCATGAAGCCAAGATTAACTTTTTGTTTAGAAGTATTTAAGAATTTAAGTTGATTTATGGTGGGATCCACATGAATCTTTTATGCATTCCAGGGTTAATAAACTCCTCAAAAATATCAGTGACGATATAAAAGCTAGTAATAAATTACATGCATTGTATAAATCTTTCAACAATTTTTCTGTTCCAATAAAGAAACTGGAACAAAGCTGGGTTAAGACGAGCATTGTAGAAGAGAACACTATTAAATATATGTAATGAAATGCTGGCTTAATCAAAAGCAAAAGTGGAAGACATAATTTTAAACTATGCTTGAATCAGGCTAGGCAACACAAAGGTTTGTGTCTGAGGCTTCCCATATACCATGGTATGAATGGCAGATAGCTTTATATTTCACACATTTCCTCAAAAATTTAGGCAAGGGTCATTAATACATAAATCTTATATAAATAAGATAAATCTTATTTGACTATAAATAACAATTATAAGTATTTAAAATAACAGAAGAGGAATACAGAACAAATTAAAGTATTCTAGAGCAAATTACGTTAAACAGGAACAACATTTGTATTATATAGGGTGAACTAATTATATTTGGAGCACAAAGTGACAATAGAATTGTCAAATGATGCAAAATTTATTATATATACAGAAAATATGTTAGAATAAGAACCAAAAGTGTTTGAAAAATAAAAATAACATTAATAATCTCTGTGAGTCAGAATATTAGAACACTCTTTCGGTTTCACTTAACCGAGATTTTATTCAGGACATATGCTTCGTGGAAATGTTTTCCACATCATCAGCTGTTCACGACCCGACTCACTGTGTTCCATTCCAAATTGAACTAATATTGAAAACATTCAGTTAATAAAAAGCTAGAATCTTAAAAATGTGATACTTAACTTACTTTATGGCAACTATACCTCAAAAGACTTCAAAATACACAGATAGAATTAAGATGAATGATGAAATAGAAGATTAATCTGCAGCAGCAAAAAAAAAAAAAAAATACTAACCTGGCACTTGCCAAAAGGAGTTTGTTACAAATAGATTAAAATATCAATTAAATGTACTTACGAAGCTGTTGACAATGGAGTGGTGTATATATAAACAATGTAATACATTTTTTTTCACACTAACTCCATTCACTCACATTTAATTGAGTTTACATAGACATACAAGTCTTTAGAAGCAATTCAACCATGTGGTTAACAGAAAACATATTTTTATGTAAGTGAATGGAGTTAGTGTGAAAAAAACTGTATATATACATACAAGTCTTTAGAAGCAATTCAACCACATGGTTAACAGAAAACATATTTTTATGTAAGTGAATAGAGTTAGTGTGAAAAAAACTGTATATATACATACAAGTCTTTAGAAGCAATTCAACCACGTGGTTAACAGAAAACATATTTTTATGTAAGTGAATAGAGTTAGTGTGAAAAAAACTATATATATATATATATATATACATACAGTTATATATACCACTCCATTGTCAACAGCTTCGTAAGTACATTTAATTGAGTTTACATAGACATACAAGTCTTTAGAAGCAATTCAACCACGTGGTTAATAGAAAACAGATTTTTATGTAAATGAATGGAGTTAGTGTGAAAAAAACTGTATTACATTGTTTATATAGATTAAAATATATTATGCTCTTCCAATTAGTCTCTTATTAACAGCCATGGATTCAAATCCATTCAGTAGGTATCTAATATAATGAGAATTATTATTTCATTAATTAATTCACAAATGAATAATCAATAAGGCTAAATAATATATGGTAATAGGACTACATTATAATATGACAATTTTATAGCATTTGGCAAAGTTAAATATTCTGATTTTTATATTTGCTAACCTGTAGACTAGCTAAAATGTCTTTGGTGTGAATACAAAAGATATTTAATTTTTATATATATTTTACAGAGTATTTTTAAAATAAAACACTTGAAATGCTACATTGATAACATAAATGTAATACAAAGTCATTACTTTGACCAGTTTCATTTTCTGAGGTGCACACATTGTACAAGAATCTCATACAATTTGAAATAAATCTTAATCTTTACAGAAGCGTCTAAAATTAAACATTAATAAAACTAGAACTAAGCATTTAATTATAGAATCTTTCTGCCATATAAATGAAGTAAATAAAACATGCATTTAGTCTGTTAAAGAAGTATTACAATATGCCCTTTTAGGAGTATATATGATATGCACATGTAGTGTATGTATGTTGAAGGAGTGCAAGAAGATTAAAGACTATGAATAGAGTATTGATTTTGCAAAACACATGTTTCTGAAAATTTATAATCTAAAAACTAGGCTGACATGAATAAAATTACTTGCAAATCACTAAAGAAGTAAAAGCTTTTCTAAACTTACACACTATAGAATAAAGGAAATCTATTACAGAAAACTACATTTATGTCAATGACAGAATTGCAACTGTGAAACTCAAAAAACTTGTCTTAGCACCTAAAGGTGAGAGGTCTGTTGATGCCAGAAGAAGGCCAGCAAGAGGAAACCTGACAAGTTTTATAATAGTCTGCAGAAAGAGGCTGGTAAACACAATGACATACTCTTTAAATATTAGTGGAGATGTGAGAATGTTCTGCAGTTTAAATGTATTCATATCAGTACTTTGCTGATAGGTAAGACTATTATTTTATTTATGAGATACAATTAAATTAAGAGTCACTTCAGAATTAAATTAAGAACGTTAAAAATCAAAATTTATTGTATTATCAAGTAACATATACAGAAAGATGTGAAAATTTAGAAAAATATATAAATATGCATACATACTTAGTGCAGCAGCTGAAATAATTGTTAGTAAAAAGAAGATTAGAAGCAAAGAGGAACAATGAAATTACTAACTTAATTGGAGAAAAGAAAAAGTGTATCAGACCTACCTAATTAGATATAATGGAAGCACTTAAGGAAATATACAATGAAATAAGAACAATAACTACAAACATTGTAAGGATAGCACTTGATGATTTTGGAACTGTTTTATTAGCAGGGCCCTGTTCCACAAAAGTATTATCTAATACATTAAAAGTGTATGGATTTGTAACTTGTTATTAGTAAAATACTTTCCTCAAAGGTTTATGCTTATACTTTACCACTCCATAATTACAAGTGTACCAGTCATTTTTAATTGTTCTGTTCCACAGCAATATTAGTAACTTCAAATACTAGCACAAAATTAATATTTTTTATGATTTTGGGAATCAGTTGATCCAAATGTGCTAAGTATTAATGAAAGTGGTGGTGGTGGTGATGATGATGATTATGATGATGATGATACGTATAAAGAAGTATAAATTAGTATTTGTGTACAATGACAAAGTTAGGTTAAGTGAAATTAAAGTACGGCTTGTAACAGATATTAGTATTTTCTGTTTCAAATACATGTTTCAGACCAGCATCTTAATTAATGTATTTTTAAGATTTTTGCTAAATACCACACAAATAATTTCTTTTCATTCTTCATTTTCTTTTAAAATAATCTCTTTTGATACACTTTTCCCAATTTTTTGCTTGTAATGAGAACATGATTGTCAAGCAATATAAACAAATAAATAAATATAAAAGATCAAATGGACTAATAAAGTAAATGACTGAGAACAATCAGGAAGCTTGATTCTTATGCCATCTCTGACGACTGAAATTGATGTTCCTAAATGTATTCATACGAGACAGTCATCTCAAAGTGCATTATTATGCTTGAATATCAATAAATGCATAATACAATATTTAAATTATCATTATATTTGAGAAAAAATATAGCAGGAAG
The DNA here is from genome assembly GCA_030762175.1 of Metallyticus violacea. Lineage (NCBI taxonomy): Eukaryota > Metazoa > Arthropoda > Insecta > Mantodea > Metallyticidae > Metallyticus > Metallyticus violacea. Next base: position 54,377,923 of record CM060842.1, read on the forward strand.
GACAATAATCTGCTCCATACATTAAAAAATGCTAAGGAGTGGACATAACCTTATTCAAAATAAGGTAGCATATGGCAAACACTATTCCCCCATCTTACTGTTATATGACATCACTTATAGCTTTTTACTAATACTTTACAAGTGTAGCAGTTTTTTTTTGGAACAAAAAGTACTTTTACAAGGACTTGTTCTATCCTGGGCCCTATTCTAGTACATACAAATGTATTAGTACAAGTTCTACATAGCAGACAAGTTCATAGCTTATAAAGTAATGAACATATTAATGTATTAGAAGAGATGCTGCATATTTAAACAGAAAAATTGGGTAGATTATTTTAAAGTACTTTAAACTGAGATACAAAGATATCAATCCAAGAATTAAAAGAAACTCTTAGCTAAATGAAGAGTCAAAAAGCTACTATACAAGATGGATTAAATAAAGAAGTGTTTGCAGTAGAGACTTCTTACTCATGATAGATTAATGCACTTCATTTATGCATAAAAATAAGTAATAAGAAATGCATATAGAATATAGCTAAATATTCAATTTTAGAACAGAGCAGCTTTAGGAAAGGTAGGTTGTACATTTCTAATACATTTATTAATAAACAGATAATTAAAATATATCAAGATTTCAACAAAGAGACACATTGCCAACGCATAGGAGTAGATTCTGACAAGGTATTGGAAGAAAAAGCAAATTGAAAAATTATTGAGGTTGGTTCAGAAGAGGTACTGAAGAGCCTAATGGGCTTGAAATATTTATTTTCTTAGTTGTGTCCATTTAAGTGTATTATCTCTGTACGTTGAACATCAATTCTTCATATTATTTCACTCAATGAGATATTTTACTTTTAATGGTATACTTTTATATATATTGTCACAGGTCAATTGGAACACAACTCTTTATATTGAAGTATATTTCCAACATTCTTAATTAAAATCAGCAAATAATAGAACCAGGCTTGGAACCAAGGTAATACTATACTCAAATGAGGTTGTTCTAATGGAACTAGGAGGATTGGGTTATAAAAGCAAGGTAATAGAAAGAGTACTGCAATGTTGGTATGGAATAGGGAGACTAGAAGGGCAGAATATCATCATATAGTGTTTGGTAATACAAGGAAAGATTAAGGAGTGAGAAACTTGAATATATTAAATTCAAAATATTCTACAAGAAGTTGGCTTGGGATCAATAGGTAAGAGGGGGGTAAAGATATTTGGAAAGAGATAAAAACAGGAATTGAAGATATTGAAAAACAGGAAATATGGGCTAGTCTTAATGTGAAAAAATCTCTGAAATTATATAGCACACTAAAAAGATTGGGGAAGAGTAAGATACATTAAAACTTGTGATAAGACAGCGAGAAGAGGACTGGCTGGTTTAGAACAGGAGTAATATGTTTAAGAGGGATAAATGGATATATTAAGGGGATATGTCCAATGTGTGAAGAAGCAGATAGTACTTGGCACTGCATTTTAAACTATAAACAAATCAAGGTTTCGAGGGAGCGGTTCCTTTTATGAAAGTGAGAAAACTTATCAAATGAAATAAGATGCAGCAGAATTTTAAATTAAAATCCAATGTAAATATAAAAAAAAAAATGGAAAATACATCAGGAAAGTAGGACAAAAATTGTTATGGAAGGTAGGCAAGACAAATGGGAATAATAATGTTGATAATGACACTACTTAGGAGTAAATATGTATCTCCATCATGTACATAACCAGATGTTAATTGTAATGGAGTATGAAAGGAATGCAACTCCATAAATTGAACATTACTAAGTGGGAAATTTAAAGGTTTTGATAGTAGTAACTTGACATGTGCTGAGAATATGGAAATGTAAATTGTTTACTTTGATTTTAACATGTTTACTTGTTTGTTAAAACTGCATGAAATAATTTCATTCATTCATAATCATAATCAAAACTCCAATCAGAACATTAAGTTTATTCGTTGTAAATGGTTTGATTCTACATCACCTTATTGTTTGCATCAGAGTAAGTAGCAAACACTTTGTCGCAGAACTTTATTACCGGAGCTCTCTTGTGCTGGAATTGTATTTGCATTCTTTACCAATTATCACAAATTCTACATGGAACTGGATAGTAACAACCAAGGAGTGGAGTTTCAGACTTGAAATGGAGAGGACATGCCGCCACATGATCCGATGGATATTCTTATAGGCAGACAAAAGGTAATGTAGAATCAAACCATTTACAAAGTAATAAACTTGAAGTTCTGACTGGAGTTTTGAGTGTGATTAAATAATACCTGGGTCTCAATCATGGTTCTATTATTTGGTGATTTTAATTAAGGATGTTGGAGATACACTTTGATATAAAGAGTTGAGCTTTCCCTCATGTCCAGCCAGGCTTTAATGATAGTTATAATCCAGTAAAGTGAATGCTCCAATTGGGCTATCAATATAAATCTTTAATTCTTTCAGTTATACTGTGGATTTTTCATTCCTTATGTGTTCAATTGTTCTACATCCTATAAATTATATGGGAAATTTAATTTTGATAGCTTTTATCTTTCTTGTTTCCTTGTTTTTCTTCTCAATTAACTCCCATATAAAATTTCAGGAACTATATGAAACTTCAGCTTTGTCTCCTTGTTTGTATTAATTTACAGATTCTTTAAAACATATACTGTCATATACACTGTAATTGAAGAGACATTTTGCCTAAGATATTTTTTTTGTTTGGACTATGGTTGCACAATTATTTTAGCTTGAAAATTAACCCCTGTATAATCAACATTTAAGAGTGAATTTAAGTTTTAATAGAATTTAAAATTTCTTCATTTGCTACTTGTTCTTTTAAGCATGTCATGTATATGTTATCTTGTGAGCTTTGCAAAGCATTTTATATATAGCTTCTACTGTTGTTTTGGTCCATATGAACAATCATATGCATTGTATTAAAATCAACTTGCCTTTGTCCATCATGCCCTGTCTCACTGTAACGATTTTGATGATGCATTTAATTTAGCACTTAATTGTTACCATTACAGACACATGACTCTGAAGGTTTACTCATTGTCAGAAATAGAGAGATAGCAGCTATATTTTTACATAAAGTGTACACAACCAAGTTTACATTTTATATATTAATATATATGTATTCTCTCTCTTGCTCTATTTCCATGCATTACATTCCCTTCAAGATTCAATATTTATTTATACTACCTTCACTTGTCTGCTGCCTTTGAAGAACCTAATTGTTTGAAATATAGCAAAAATTATGTGAATATTTAAGTGTTTTATCTATTTCTGCTTCTTTAGTTCTTGTTATTTTATTTATATATATTTTTATACCAGGTGTGAGTCTTTTCATCCTAAGGATTGATAAATATGCAAACCTGCATTTTACTTTTGGTGGAAAATGCACGTGCTCTCAAATATCTACTACATTCACAATCTGTGCTATAATGGATTTACCTTTATCTACTGTATATATAATGCTCCAGAACTACTCCAATTTTTTGTCTTTCTTTTGTAAATCAGACAGAATATCTACAAAGAGTAAAATATCATTTAATGACTTATGTTAGTTATTTCACATTAATGTATAGTTATTTGCATTTAAATAAATTTTACTTATGAAGTGCAGATAATGGAGTGATAATATATCCTACATTTATGTATTCAACTTGTTTACACTAAACTCCACTTACTTAAATAAAACTAAGACATGTTTAAGCTATCTTCAGTTGTTGACCGACTACTGTTACATGAAATGTTGGCTGGATACCCAGATGCTTCTGTGGCGGTGTCTGGTGGTTGCAGTGGGAACTTGCCGAGTTCATCCATAGGAGGAAAATGAAAGTTCATTAAATTTTCTTTATTTTTTTATGTTGAAATTTTTTTCCAGCAGATTAATCTCTGGTTTAATTTCATGATTTTGGTCCAAAAGTAAGCTGCTACCACTGATTTATCAATCTGCTTAAACTGAATATTCCTAAAGTGTTCTTTTTCTCCAAATTTCCCAATTTCTCTTCATTTTTCCAATATATCTCTGATCACAATCTGCACATTTGATTTGATAAATTCCTGATATCTGTTCTGTTGGTATGGTGTCTTTTATTGTGCTGCAACCTGATAAATTCTTGATATATTTGTTGTTTGGGGCAAACATTATTCCATGTTCTTTGAAAATCTTCTTAAATTTGTTGTAAGTTTGATGGTATGTGAAACTTTTGAATTTGTATCTCAGAAGCAGAATGCAAAATAGAATACTAACAGATAATAAAGACAGCTATAACCAGTGGTTTTAAAAAGACACAGTAATAACAATTATCAATATATTTAAAAGACAAAAAACAATAAGAGAAGTTTCCACACTGAAGTACACCAAGAAAAGATACAAATTCAAAAGTTTCGCATACCATCCAATTTAAAACAGATTTAAGAAGATTTTCAAAGAACATGGAATAATGTTAGCCCCAAAGAACAAATATATCAAGAATTCATTAGGTTGCACAATAAAAGATACCATACCAACAGAACAGAAATCAAGAATTTATCAAATCAAATGTGCAAATTATGATCAGAGACACGTTGGAAAAATGAAGAGAAATTAGGAAATTTGGAGAAAAGAACACTTTAGGAATATTTGGTTTAAGCAGGTTGATAAATCAGTGGTAGCAACTCACTTTTAGACCAAAAATCATGAAATTAAACCAGAGATTAATCTGCTGAAACAACTTCACAACCCAATGAAATTATCCAATTGGGAACAAATTTTCATCATAAAAATTAAAGAAAATATGATGAACTATGAGTTTCCTCCTATGGATGAATTCAGCAAGCTCCTACTACAACAACCACCAGACACCGCCACAGAAACATCTGGGTATCAGCCACCATTTCGTGTAACAGTAATCGGTCAACAACTGAAGATGGGAATGATTACTCCCTAAATATGTCTTAGTTTTATGTAGAGTTTAGTGTAAACAAATTGAATACATAATACATAGGATTATTTGAATTTACTTATTATGCTCAATAAAGCAGATTCTTTTAGTCATTTGGGATTTAGATGTAATTTACATAATAAGACCTTTACATTAATAAATAGCACAGAATAAGCATTATTTCTCTCTTCCATGTACACAAAATAAAACAAAAAAGGTATACTTTCATGGGCCAGTATTTGAATCCTGGACCTTCAGGATACATACACATACATACAGGTTTTTTTTAAAAGTAATACATATTTTGTTTTCCAGATAGATGGAAAATTTTAGAGAAAATGCAAAGACATGCCAAATTTTATTTCTGAAAAAGGATTAATTTTATAAATGCAAAATCTTTCCATAGTCATTGCTGATGCGCTATGATGTCAATGAAGAAATTTTGGAATTAGAACCTATAATTGTTTTCATATTTTCTGATAGAACATCTTAGGGTTTTATCATGCTGCACCTTTATTTATTTTGCATAGAATCTTCATTTGCTTTATATATAAAAGTGTATGTTACTATGATAGCATTAATTTTGTTATAGTAATATATGCTTTTTTATAAATTTGTTATCAATGAGTTTGGAAATAACTAAATTACGTTTCTGTATAAAATAAATTAAGATTCTGTATAAAACAAATGCAGGTGCAGAGTGATATAATTACAGGCACTCTTATCAGAGTGAAAAAAATCATAGGTTCTAATTTAAAAATTTCTTTGATGATGCCATAACACATGTTACAATGACTACAGGAAGTTATCGCATTGATAAAAAAAATATTTTTTTTTAAGAAATACGATTTGAAGTGTCTTTGCACATTGTTTTTTCTATAACCTTTAATTCACCTGTAAAACATATTAGGCCATAATTTTGAAAAACACTGTGTGTGTGTGTGTGTGTGTGTGTGTGTGTGTGTGTGTGTATATATATATATATATATATGTACAGGTTTATATATATATTCCCTTGTCTGTATATATATAAACAAAATGAAAACTCATTGTGCAAACTTGGAATAACAGAGGAAGAACAGTAACGTTTCAAGGGTGAAAAAGGCATTATTACTAATCTATAACAAACAAAAGAAGAATTTATTAAATTGACTGACATTTCAGGAAAGAAAGGTCTTTGTTATAGCAAAGAACAGTGTGCTTGCTGAGAGCACTAGTGCCATTTGGGAGTGGACAACCAATTGGACCACTATGTACAATGCACTGCACCAATTTTGATGGGAATAACTGGAGTAAAATCTATATTATCTGTGTGCACAATAATATCACAAACTTAATATTTCTGTTCTTACTCAGGATTATCAAACGAATATTTACAATGGAGTCTTACACATTTTCTTCAAACTGTTTTTGTAATTATTATTAATCAATAAATCTCATATATAAACTATAGAATGTCAAAACAATTATACGTATTTACCTGATTTTGATATTTTGCCATTTTTTTCCACCTCCTTCTTCTTGTTGCTGTATGCCTTAAAGTAGAAGTCGCTGAAGAGATAGTAGAAGAAAATTGAGTTGGGCAACGTAAAGTAAAGTGAGAAGCGTGGATATCCACAATCATAGAACAGCAGCTGGGCATTGTGTAGAAATGCAACACAAAACTGGCCCTGAAGGAGATATAGAACATTTATGACTATGAATATACTGTATATTTTGAATTAATTTTGTAAAATAAAATGCCAATGAATGGCATTCAAGATGAACAATCTAAAATGCTGGAAATTTTACAAAGTATACTAATGTTATGTTTGTTACAGAACATCTTTACTTAAAATTTGGAATTTTTTTAAAAGAACAGTTGTAAGGTACAATATTTTAAATTTGGCATCATGATAAACAATTTAGCTGACCCAAAACAATTTTAACATTATATTTTTGATAATGTTCTATATGCATTTTATATGTGTACATTACTCTTTGCATTTTAAACTAATTCCTATTTTCTAAATGAATGCAGTTTTTCAAGACTGAAGTGTGGAGGGAGATAAATGTAACATATCTATAACATTAATGAAAATTTGAATAAAGTACTGTTTCATAATAAAATGATTTATTTTTTAAATATATTTTCCTTGTCAAAATTTAAACTAGATACAATTAGAATGATTGTGATCTATTTTTAAGCTTACTTGCTTGGGGAGGGAAGGAAAAAAAAACCATCCACATTGAGAGTCTCTTGTATTGATATTGTCCTGAGATAAGCATATGCCTTATTTAAATAAACATGTTATGTCCTTTGACTAAGATATTTAGTTATAATTAGGACTACGATTTTTATGCTTTAAAAATTGCCAAAATATGCTAAATAAAAATTTGTACTTATGACCTAAAAACTACAGAAATATGGAAAGGAAAAATCAGATGAAAAATTTAGGTTACAGTCAGGATTCTAACCACAGATTTGCTGCCTTCTGTGATGATACTCTAAATAACTGAACTCTAATTAACCTCCTCCAATCACATGGTTTGGTAATTACTCGAATTTTTCAAGACTGATTCTTCCTTTCGAACTAATGTTTTACACATGGCTGGTGTGAAAAAACAATTTCCATATTCAGAATAATGCTCAGCAATATAAAAAATATGCTGTAATAAACTTAACAGCTTTAGGATACCTCTCCGGCATGTTCTATTTATGAGTACCGAGGAAAACCTGGGAAAAAACCTCAGTCAGGGAGGATAGTTGTGTGATGGTGAACCCCAGACCTCCCATTCAATTATTTCATGCCTTAATGACCTTGGCCATGGCGGTACTTTGGTGATGAAAACTGAAATGTTGACAACCAGAAAAGTTTAAAAGGAATTTGAAGGCATGTACATTTAATTCAAAACAGCAAATACTAGAATATTTTCACAAATTACTACCATTGTGTATATTTTGTCAGAGCTGAGATGCAATATACAATATATATATGTGCCTTCAGCAAATTTTGAAACGAAAATGTATGCCTGTTGTCTACTACCAAAGCCTTGTACATAGAAAACCTTTTGTCTACTTCTGATACAATGGGAGCAATTTAAAATAAACAACTCTCGAGTCACTTGACTCAAATTCTGAATTAGAATTAGAATTAGAAAAGGCTTCTAGTAACAAAATATTTGCAACAGAACAAATTATTCCACATCCTCTTTTATTTATTTTTTTGATCGAAAACTTCCTTCAGTTTCTTTGATACTTGTTCTATTTCATTACAAGTACTATTTAATTAACTACTGTTTGATTTATGTGGTTCATCTACTTTGTTAGTAGCACTTCTGACTGTTCCAAAGTATTTATAATGTGAGTATGAATCAAAATTTGCTTTGATAAATCATAGTGTAAAATGGGGTGAATAAGGCCAGTTTTAATTTACATTTTCAGTAATATTGAAAATGTTTTTATTTCTGAGTTGCTACTAATATATGAAGCATAAATACATTATTCTATGATCACTATGTTATCATAATCTGAATTATTATTTTAAAAATCTCTTCTCATTCACTGCAGTGATACAGTCTATACAGATGGAGATATGAAAATGCCAGAAGACCCTATTCAAACCCATATAGTAGTCAATAGGATCATAAAAATTCTTTTTAAAACTGACTTTTCACTTTTACAATTTACAATGTTTTACAAACTTGAAATCGCTATACTACCCATTTGAAAATGTGTCTGCTCACTTCAAACTGTTATGTCTTTTAATATAACTATTTGTGCTTAGTCTAATTCTGAAATGTCCTCTACTATATTAGAAAACAAACAAATATTACAGTCTTTGAAAGATTTTCTGAGAAATGAACCCTCATATGTCAAACCCTCCTCAACCTCTTTGATAACCTTTCCAATAAAACTTTGCGAAATTCCCTTGGAACTATTGAAATTAACTTTAATCCATGCTCCTGGTTTGTGCAATTAGTCTGATTCATTACATGTTCTGCCTTGGTTCCTGTTTAATCATCAGAACTGTGAACTCTCATCTTCATCAGCTTTTCTTTTTTCAGTTTCAGCTTCCAAATCACATGCTTGGACACTTTGCAGGTACATTTAACTTTCTTTACCTTCCTAGTCTGCTTTAATTTTCATTCCCATATCTAGCTAGTCTCCTTAAGAACCATGTTAAGCTGTCATTAATGTCATTAACTTTATCATGGTTTTCTTCTGCCAACATTTCAAGAACTTTATTTGCATCCAGTGGAATGATTCCAGCCTTCCTGAATCCCAAACAAATGTTGTCTAATGCTGGATTCTTAGTTTTAAAGTCTTTTAGCAATTGAGGAAAGTACATTTTATTCATTCTCAATGACATCTATGGATACTATAATTTCCATTTCTCCAGGATTTTCAAATGACTGAACAGAGCAACATCAAGAAGTTGTGTTAAATTGGTCGAGTATGGTGGATGAAACACAAATTCTGTATTATTTTTGTCACATAGATCAATAACTGCTAGAGAAAGATGGGAACTGAGATTGTCCCCAACAATAACTTTCTTGCCCTCAAAACAATAGAAATAAGGTACAACTATTTTTCTAAACCAGTCTAAAATGCACACCCATTTATCCATTTGAATTTGCTTCTATCATAGTGACACCTGATGGGCTTCTTTCGCTGCCTAGATCATAGAGATGCTATGCTTTTGTAAATTCCATATGGCATCCGTACAGCAAACATTATGGTAACATTGAACCTTTTCTGATTGATAACTTTTTCAGGGTATTTACAGTCCTTATGAATAATATTTTGTTTTCAGCCTGACTCATCCGCCAATTTGATTTTGTCCTAATTCATAATTTGTTCAGAAGAAATACCATCAAGGCTAACTTTCATTTCCTCAAAGCAGTTTGATCTTGTATGGAGTTACTTTAGCCCATATTGTGTCAGTCAATAAATGATAAGGGCCAATCTATTCCAGGAACATTGATTTGGAAGATTTTTACATTCTTATTTTCTCTATCTAAATAATATTTTACAAAACACCATAAATCTAATGTGCCTGATGGTCATGCCCATTGTGAACATTTCATTAGGCTTTATACTAGTTGTTTCTTACATAATGGACCGAGAGCTGTTTGGCCAACTTTCATTTTATGGAGTTCAAGTTTGGCGAGGTTCTTTTTTACTGGTCTTTGAAGTGAAGCTTTTGAAATTATGAACTTCTCTGCTGCATTTCTTATTCATATTCCTTCCCCAATAGATTTTATTGCATTTAACAAAACATCAGGGGAAGCATGTTTTTGCTTGCAACCTCTAGGGTCGCCTTTAAGGTGCTTCAGCATGCTATCCTATTTGCTAAGAAATAATAATAATAATAATAATAATAATAATAATAATAATAATAATAATAAAAGACTGGCATTAATGTAATTGTTAAAATAAACCATGGACATTAAAGTATTTGGTGTATTTCTTTTGGTTGCATAACCTTAAAAAGAAATAATAATAATAAAAAAAGACTGACATTCATGCAATTGTTAAAATAAACCATGTACATGAAAGTATTTGGTGTATTTCTTTTGGTTGCATAACCTTAAAAAGTATGTGAATTTCTGATTTTTTCAGTGGTCTTAGAGATGATAATCTACAAACGAAATTTCTGTACCATGCTATTTTTACTAATACAGCTGATCTGAATGAGTAGTAACTGCAAAAATTGTGAATAAATCAGTCTGGCAACTTAACCTGTATTATCATTATTTTAAAATCATAAATACAAATAATTTACGATATTAACTTATTTTGAGTTCATATCATGAAAGCCTTCGATAATGTCTCTACTCTCAGTATCCGTATTTACCCCATTTTTACAAAAGTTTACCTGCAATTTTATATTGCCGTATGTGTTTTGGAACTTAATTGATTCAAGTGGCTTCAATGCTGTCAAAAATGAACTGCTGATTATCTTTATAACCTGCTGCTAATTGTAATTTTCATGGCAAGTGGCACAAACCAAATTTCCTTACTTCTATATTATACTGAACAGCTCATTGTTGTCAAATGACTGAACTCACATGAAAAATGTTTAAAATATCCCTATCTGTTGCTGATCATGACACAATAGAAAAATATTTGACCTCCTCAAAATATCATTTAACTGTTAAGTCTATTTTGACATTCCACATAATAAGGAATGAAGAAAGCTTTAGAGTATTTCCAAAGAGAATATGAAAGAACATACTTTTAAGAAATTCAGAGGAGGAAGGAAATAAATTTCAAATGTACAAAAATTTTTAAACAGCTTCAAAAGGTAAAAATATACGAAAAATATGTAAAAATCATAAAAACATCCCTTATCAGAATAAAACTGACAAATATGCACTGATATGCTCTAACAGATTATTATGATGAAGATTATTCATTTTATTTTTTTTGGAACAGTTGATTGAGTTGAAAATCTGTACTTGTATTTTAATTTTTTTTTATAATTAATTTATATTTTATAAACTCATTGGTCTTATAAACAAAAAGTCCATCATTCAGAGCTGCATAAATTAACCAAATTCCTCACCGAGTTGAATAACTGTTAATAAAAAGTCATATATAATCCAAATTAGACCTTATTAATTAATGAAATAAAATAAGTATGGCATTACTGTGTGATATTAGGGGAAGAAAATTAAAATTCTTGCAATCTATAAGTATCATAAAAGAGAAACCACATTTTTATTATTATTATTATTATTATTACTATTATTATTATTATTAAACCACAAGAAATAATGTATTCTATTAATTAAATGAAATATATGGCAACTAATAGGCAAAAGCTATACTGTGAGGGTATTTTTAAATGTAACATGTTTATGAACTTATCCGTTGATATCTTTACATTTACTAAAATAGAGATAAACAACAGGTAGTTTCCAGTTACAGTGTATGTTTAAGAAGATGATTTTCATATATTTCATTAAAACAAAAACATGTACTATTTAAAAACAATTTCAATGTACTAAGTAAATATACAGAATCAACAAAGAATAATCAAGGTTTCATAGATTTTCATTGACTTTGAAATTTAATTTAAATGTTATTATATTAAAAATATATTAGGCATATATTTTTTGAAAGTTATTACGCTCTCTTACATACAAATATTATTCTTAAATTCATATTAGATTAGTATTTCACATTGGCTATCTTCATAACTATTTATTAAATATGAAACGTATGCAACATTATAAATAAAGTTTATATGCTGAATTAATTTCTCATTTTATTTTAAAACAAAATAGAAAATTAAATGCAAAAGCCCTTTTTAACATTCAGTTTTCAAGTATACCTTTACCCCTAATACTCCAATTTCCCAAATTTTCAGAAACTATTTTTCTTATTTATTTAAATGCTATATACCAACTTTTGTTGTGAAAAAACAAATATTGGTGTTGCCAGAGAGGTTGTTAAATTTTGGGTTTCAGATACACCCCTACTGCTAATGGCCTGATTTCCATGATTTTTTGGAACTATTTTTCTTATTTTATTTACATAGTATATGTGGAGTTTTTTTTTGCAAAAAAAACAAAAAAAAAACAAATGGTGCTCCTAGAGTAATTTGGGTTTCAAAAAACCCTAACTCCAAATAATATGATTTCACTGATTTTCAAATTTTTTTTTCTTATTTGATTTAATTTCGTATATGCCGAGTTTTGCTGTAAAATAAAGTTGGTGCTGCAAGAGCGATTTTTAAAATTTGGGTTTCAGGCACAATCTACAATCATAATGGCATAATTTCCCTGATTTTCAGAAACTATGTTTTTATTATTTTACATATCGAGCTTCGTCATGAAGAAACAAATATTAATGCCACTAGAGGGATTTTTAAATTTTGAGTAACCCTCCCCCCCCCATGCTAATTGTCCAATTTCACTGATTTTTGGAAAATACTTGTCTTGTTTTATTTCAAAGGCACATATCGAGTTACCTTAAAAAATATTAAATTGCAGCCATTAGAGCAATTTTTAAATTTGGGCTTAACCCGCAAACATTTTTCAGGTGTATCCCCACTCCCAATAATCTGATAAATTTCAAAAACCATTTTTCATATTTGATTTAAATGATAACAATTATTGGTGTTGCTAGCACAATTTTTAAATTTTTGGTTTCAGGTAACCCCTTGATATTCAAAAACTATTTTTATTATTCTATATGCATACATTAATGCCACTAGAGTGATTTTTTTAAATTTAGGGTGCAGGCACCCATTCTGCTAATTGTCCGATTTCACTGACTTTCAGGAACTGTTTTTTTCTTCTTATTTTATTTAAATGGCATAAAAGGAGTTTTGTTGTGAAACAAATATTAATGCCACTAAAGTGATTTTTAAATTTGGGTAACCCCCCTGCTAATAGGTACAATTTCACTGATTTTCAGAAAATATTTTTCTTATTTTATTTCAATTACATATATCCTTTAAAAAGTTTAAATTGCCGCCATTAAAGCAATTTTGAAATTTGACCTTAACTCCCAAAAGTTTTACCAATATACCCCCACTCCCAATAATCTGACAATTTTCAAAAACTATATTTTATTGTTTGATTGGTATGTGCTGAGTTTTGTTGTGAAAAAGCAATTACTGGTTCTGCTACAGCAATTTTTGTTTTTAGGGAACTGGCTGCTCTTAATTTCGTTGATTTTCAGTAACTATTTTTCTTATTCTATTTAAATGGCTTATAAGGAGTTTCGTTGCGAAAAAAAAAAAAAAAAAACAAAAACATATTAATGCCTCTAGAGATTTTTAAATTTGAGATGCAGGCAAACCCCGCCCCTCCTAATGCCCTGATTTCACTGATTTTCGTAAACTATTTTTCCTACTCTATACCGAGTTTCCTTTAAAAAAATGTAAAATTGCAGCTGCTAGAGCAATTTTTAAATTTTGCTTTAACCCCCAAATGCTTTTCAGGTATAACCCCACTCCCAGGGGCCCGATTGCAATGCTTTTCGAAAACTACTTTTATTAATTTATTTTAAAGATTTTTATTGAGTTTCATTGAGATAAAGCAAAAATTGTGGCTGCTAGAGTATTTTTCATTTATTTTAAATGTTCACTTTATGATAAACCGCTCTCAATGGTCCAATTTTTCTGGTTAACGAAATCACGAATTGTTTGTTAATTGATGGCTAGTTTCATTCAGAAAAAACAAAAATTGCGGCCACTAGAGAGAGAATGGATACACACACACCACATATAGATATGTATATTTTCAAAATGTTTATTTTTTATTTTGTTAATTGTAGGTGCCTAATCTATGCAGATTTGGTTAGATTAATAAAACATCTTTCCATTTGTACAACCACAATAGGTTACATTCCTTTGGAATTTGCTACAAAAAATAAAACAGTTGAAAAATAAGCAGATTTTTCACAGTGCTCACAGCAATAGCTTCATTCCTTTGGATTTTGCTAATATGCTAAATCATAATAATTCTAGCACCCATTATAACACTATAACATATAATGTGACTTTTTACTGCTACAGTTGAATGGTTATAACTTATAAACTCCATGAACTAGAAACTATGTAATTAATGCCATTATCATTTAATTTATGCCTTATTGTCATTGTATTTAAAAATACAGCTTTATGATAAAAGTACCCTTTCCTATACATATGCTTAATATACAGAAGCTTTAATTCATCCTGAGCACTGTAAAGTAATCCTATCTGGCTATTTTACAGACAATGCTGTACTGCATGCCACTAGTTAAAAAAATTAGGCCATCAGTGTTATTCTCTACCAGCACAATTGGTATATAAGAGTAGGTGTTTGAAGTAAAACCATATCCACACATACTGTTGTGAACTTCCTTATTCGAAAAAATTTGCAAGTTGCACATGTATAAACTTCTAGTAAATAGATTATTCTCAAAGTCTGATTTTGTTCTTAAACAATTATCTCCTATTTACCATTGTCACTGCATAATGCAGTATTCCAACATAAAAAATTTGGGCAGTTGTTGTGCCATAGTTATACATATTGCTTAAAAAATATTATTTCCCTTGAGTACTTACAAAGAGATGACCCAGAGGAATTAGTATGGGCTCAAAATGGCAACCAGGAAATGAGAATAATAAAAATGTTTGGAAAAAGGTTAGGACAAGTTATCAGCTGGCAAGAAATTGAGGCAGAATGTAACACAAAATCTCCTTGAGCATATTAAATTAAATTAAATGAAAATAAAGAGGAATATATGTTTGTTCTAAGGAAAAAGTCAAGACCAGGATTTATTTTGAATAGTGTTTAATGTTCATGTTAACTACTGAGACATTACAGGTGATGGATACTGTGATACATGAGGTGAATTGATAAACTGCAAAAGGATTTTTTAAAGGAAGGAAGCTTTCCAGGTGTATGTTTATGTTCATTTGCCATTTATGAGGACTGAGAAAAACCAGGAAAAACCTCAGTTAGGGAAGACAGTCCTGTTGGAAACCGAACCTCAGACCCCCTGCTTATGAGTCTGTACGTTAATAACCTTGACCACCCATGGAGGTTAGATCAGGAATGGCCCAGCTTAGATTGAGAGTGGAAGATTAAAAATATGACAAAAAATTCTGGTAGGAGAAATTTTGTGAATGGGAGGAAGAATGGGTACCCATCCATGTTGAATATATCAAAGAGCATCTGTAAAGAATCTTTTTTTTTCCAGAATATTTTCTTACAGCAATTAGAGGTCAACTGGCATGTTGGAAACTGTTTACAGCATACAAATTATGTGAATATGAGCATTTTCCTAGCTTCCTAGCTAAAGTGTGTGAAACTAGAAGCAGTTTATTTTTGTGTGAGAATGCAATAACAGGCATAACTATAAATAATAGGTAAGTTCATTCCGCTCATGTATTTGGAAATGCTTTTTTCCTATTGCTCTTTCTCTAATTGTGTACCATAATTAAACATGTAATGTCAATGTTGCATGCTTCAAATATATTTGTAATGAAGAGCATTTTATAATAATAAAGATACAACTACTACTACCACAATAAGACAAGATGTTTTATTTGTGCATATAAATGAAATGTTTCAATTGTGTTAATTTCTTTCAATTTATTTCATAATATCTCATATATCCTGTTTTAATGCATACTTACATACATCAATAAATTATTTTCTCTTATTGCTACTGACCTATTCTAAATGTTGCCAACAATGACTGCAGGTGTTGGGAAATTTGAGAGAAATAATGTGATAGAATGGAAGGACACAACAGTAGCTTAAGTGTGAAAGATCATAAATAATGAGTATCTGAATTTTAGTATCACAGTAAAGTACAGGTTTGGTTAACTACCGAACTATCTATGGGTGAACTTTAATTTTTAGTTTGAAGGTACTAAATTTGATAAAATATATAAATTTGTTTGTGTGGAATTCACCTATAAGATGTTTATTCTTCAAGTTGTTATAAGACGATGATGTGGTTAACATAAATTGCATTTAGATGGGCATTTCAATTCTCATCATTATAATCATTTCATTCCAATTATGAGCAATCTTGAAGAACTGTCAGAAGCAAACTTATCAAATCAGATTTTGAAGGAAATAGTTTTTGTCTTCAAATACACTCATTTAATTTGTAGTTCTACTTTGTGTATGTTTGAGTGAGTGAGTGAGTGAGGGTAGAGTGAGTTTTTTTTTAAATCTTCTTTATTACTGCATGCTCCATTACTATAATCATTAGTAATACAACATGCATTGCTATCATTTCATTGTTACATATTGTGCTTAGTACTATTTTTGAACAATATTTCATTCTTATTCTAACCTAATCATATTTTGAAGATTGCAGAACTTGGTTATATACATATGTATTTAAAGACAAAAGGTATACATTGAAGATATAAACTGATGGCAGCAAAAGTGAGGCAGGAGTGGGGGCAGGAATAATAATGTAAATTAATAAAATGTCAATTAATTAACTACGGTATAAACTGCACCAAAAAAGCTCAAATACAAACGAGCAGTATAGGGTGAGTGAGTGAGTAAGGAAGTGTAGAGTGAGTGAGTGTGTTATATGAATGAATGAGTGAATGAATGAATGAGTGTGCAGAGTGAGTGTGTCAGTGAGTGAATGAATCAGTGAGTGTGTGAGTGAGTGTATAGTGAATGAATGAATGAGTGTGCAGAGTGAGTGTGTGTGAGTGAGTGTGTGAGTGAGTGTATAGTGAATGAATGAGTGTGCACAGTGAGTGTGTGTGAGTGAGTGAGTGAATCAATGTGCAGAATGAGTGTGTGAGTGTATAGTGAATGAGTGTGAGTGTGTAAAGTGAGTGAGTGAGCGTGTAGAGTCAGTGCGTGAGTGTGTAGAGTGAATGAGTATGTGAGTGACTGAGTGAGTGAGTATGTAGAGTGAGTGAATGAGTGTGTAGAGTGAGTGACTATGTAGAGTAAGTGTGTAGAGTGTGTGAGTGTGTAGAGTGAGTGAGTATGTAGAGTGAGTGAGTGTGTAGAGTGAGTGAGTATGTAGAGTGAGTAGGTGTGTAGAGTGAGGGAGTGAGTGTGTAGAGTGAGGGAGTGAGTGTGTAGAGTGAGTGTGTAGAGTGAGTGAGTGTGTAGAGTGAGTGAGTATGTAGAGTGAGTAAATGAGTGTGTAAAGTGAGTGAGTGAGCGTGTAGAGTCAGTGCGTGAGTGTGTAGAGTGAATGAGTATGTGAGTGAGTGAGTGTAGAGTGAATGAGTATGAGTGTGTAAAGTGAGTGAGTGAGTGAGTGTGTAGAGTCAGTGCGTGAGTGTGTAGAGTGAATGAGTATGTGAGTGACTGAGTGAGTGAGTATGTAGAGTGAGTGAATGAGTGTGTAGAGTGAGTGACTATGTAGAGTAAGTGTGTAGAGTGTGTGAGTGTGTAGAGTGAGTGAGTATGTAGAGTGAGTAGGTGTGTAGAGTGAGGGAGTGAGTGTGTAGAGTGAGGGAGTGAGTGTGTAGAGTGAGTGAATATGTAGAGTGAGTGTGTAGAGTGAGTGAGTGTGTAGAGTGAGTGAGTATGTAGAGTGAGTAAATGAGTGTGTAGAGTGAGTGGGTATGTAGAGTGAGTGAGTGAGTGTATAGAGTGAGTGTGTAGAGTGAGTATGTAGAGTGAGTATGTAGAGTGAGTGAGTGAGTGTGTAAAGTGAGTGAATGTGTAGAGTGAGTGAGTGTGTAGAGTGAGTGAGTGTGTAGAGTGAGTGAGTGTGTAGAGTGAGTGAGTGAGTGTGTAGAGTGAGTGAGTATGTAGAGTGAGTGAGTGTGTGGAGTGAGTGAGTATGTAGAGTGAGTGAGTGTGTAGAGTGAGTGAGTGTGTAGAGTGAGTGAGTGTGTAGAGTGAGTGAGTGTGTAGAGTGAGTGAGTATGTAGAGTGAGTGAGTGTGTGGAGTGAGTGAGTATGTAGAGTGAGTGAGTGTGTAGAGTGAGTGAGTGTGTAGAGTGAGTGAGTATGTAGAGTGAGTGAGTGTGTAGAGTGAGTGAGTGAGTGTGTACAGTGAGTGAGTGAGTGTGTGAGTGGGTGTAGGGTGAGCGAGTGGGTGTAGGGTGAGCGAGTGCAGAGAGGGTGAGTGAATGTAGAGAGTGAGTGAACTTGCGAGCATGCATGGATGCGCGTGTTTTATGCAAGATATTTTGTCACTTTGAAACAGTTAACACTGTGCTGCAGGAGAAAATGCTGAGATTTCAGGAAGTATATTAGTTCTGCACCTGGCTGATACTCTCTCACATATAAAGTACACTTATGACATGTTTTGGGAAGAAATCATAAAAAAGTGTCCAATTTGTTACTTATAAGTACCACAGCTACCATGCTGAAGATGTCTCTAAAAAGATAAGATTCAGGAAATGTTACTCACGGTTTTGCCACCTCTAAAGATATGTACTGCCTAATGCTTTTATAAATAATTGAAGTTTAACTAGTCTGGCTAGATTTGAAAATGTTGCTTCTCATCTGTTAGTTAAAGCTGGACAATTCACCACAAATAGAAATTAGGAATTAATGGTATTACAGACATTGTCAATTTTTTAAATACAGTACTAATCCTGAGAGGTCGATATTGCATTGCAACATGATGATGGGTATTTTGGAATCAAAGGTGAACAAGAACTTGCTAGATTATTATTCTTCAGGTATACAGTTTTTAAAAAGTGATAGCTGTTGTCTGAAATTCTTCCAGAATTATCCAAATTTGAATGACTGGTTTTAACTATTCCGATGTCAACTTTTACAGCTGAAAGATCATTTTTGAGTCTTAGAAAGGTGAAGAGTACTTAAGATCATCAGGGGGATAGAGCCATCTTAATGCAATCATCATTTTAAATTGCTCCCAAAATCTTTGGATTTGTAGTTGGCTATATCTTTGGTGGCCAACTACAGTCCAGTGTGAATTAATTGGAACATGGCAATAACATACACATTTTATATTTTTTTTGCAGTTATTCACTTAATATATACCTTCAATCTTTGCTAATGACTAATATGTCATCCTTTTAGTTTTATAAGTTGCTTTACACAATTTTGCTTTACACAATTTGGCATAGATTCCACAAGCTTTGAGCACTTATTTTTAAGTTCATCACCATGAAATCACATCTTAACTAGAGACTCTATCATGCATATTTTAATGCAATATTCAAGTTTTGTCAGTCTCTTTTTGCAAATAGCCCATAAGTATTCTATTGAATTAATGTCAGAGGAGTTCCCTGGCCGCTCTTACACATGAATATCATTCTCTTTGAAAATTTCTTCACTTTCTATGAAGTGTGGCAAGGAGCCAAATCTTACTGGAAAATTCTGTCACCATCTGGAAACCTCTTCTGCAGCTCTCCAACAACTCTCCTTTCCAGTATTTGGATATACTGGTCAAATTTCATCATCCCATCAACTGGTAACCAATGGTCCTGGTCCTTCATGCCTGAAACATCCCCAAAACATCATCATGGGGTTTTACGATCTTTTGCAATTGTGCGAAGTTGTTGCCTCATTATTTGCCCGTCACTCATTTTGAACCCTCTTCCTTTGCACTTCAAAGTGACTCTCATCAGAGAAAAAAACTTTCTTCCAGTATTCCATTGTCCAATCCTGATGACTACGTGCCCACAAGAGACATTTCCTGTGGATTTTTAGAAGATGCTTCATTATTGGTTTGCAGGCTTTTCTTCCAACTGCAGAAGTCTATGATGAACATGCAGATTCACTCCCCTTTCCCCCAATTCAGGAGCCAATCTGGAACAGTGAGCCTGGGATTTGGTTTGCTTCTTCTGAGGAGAAAACATTCATCAGTTAGCATTGTTTTCTCTTTCCTGCCACAGTTACCCTTTTTCCTTGGCAAAGTTGAGCCAGTCTGTTTTGGCCTCTTAATAATTCTATTTATAGTGCCTACACTGACACAAATTTAGTCACTAACTCTCTTTGTGTCATGGAAGTATTCTTATATAATGGTACAATCACACTACTCTTCTTGGAAGTTGTATCAATTTAAGATATAGGTAATACTAATTGCTAAAATCAAAATAAATACACTTTATTCTAAAATGATCATCATAGAAATTAAATAATAATGAATAACAGTGCAAAGGATGTATAAAGAGTGCAGGATCTAAGATTAAGCAATGTGTAGCACGCTGTTGTCAATCTTTGTGAAAACTAAGAAAAAAATTATACCTTGTTCCAATTAATTTGGACAGGATTGTAGTTCACCATAATAAATTAATGGCAATAGCAGATGTCTTTTGTTTAAATAGTTAATTGTTATGTTTCTTGTTTCTAAAATCTGATGTTTTAATTTTGTAGTTTTTTATGTCTTAAGCTATTGTTGTGGATCTGATGTTTTCAGTTCATTTATTTTTTAAGCAAATTTATTAGTACAGTTACTTAAAAAATACATAGATTTTATTTCAGTTTATTATATCTCATAAAGTGTATTTTGTCTCCTTATTAATGCAGACATAAATATAGATGTAATTTTTAGTTACATTGGGGCAAATATTTACAAACTGTGAGTAACAAAATGCACTTTTGTTTCATAACACTTTGGTTCCTTGTAACTTTATCATTAAAGCATCAGACTCATAAATGCTTAGTTTCTGGATCATAAAGACACCTTCACATTTCATCATATGTAATAATCTTTTATAGATATTCTGTCTAATGAGAAAGTTATGGGGCCCAAGGGGAACAATTAATTAGTATATAATTATGCTACTTTTAGCCTTATATTTAGAAAGCAGAAATGGGAATACTATCTCACAATTAGCTTTATTATATCAATGTTTTAATGTAACATCTGTGTGTGACTAGCTGAAGGCAATTTCACTGTATAAGGATTATGATTTAGTTATAAGATTAAGCAGCTGTGGAAGTTGGGAAGCATATGATGATAAAAAGAAAATTCATAAGAGAAATTAGAATTGTTTATACATAATTCCAGAAATGTCAATTAAATAGCTTGAGAGGATATATGAATGAGCCAAACGAATCTAATATGTTATATGGGGTTGAAGCATGGGATCTTAACAGAGGCTGCCGAGTTGAAAATATATTTTATCAAGAAGATGTTTTGCAAGGAGCTGTTGGGGTTGTCTGCAGTTTCACAAATGGTGTGGCTTAGGCTGAATGGGGAGAGTTGGGAGGATATTCATGGAGAGTTATAAAGTAATATACCTAAAGAATGTATGAGATATCACAGAGAAACAAGGAGAGGAAATAACATGGGGTGGGGGTGTAGGCTAGAAGAAGTTGAAATTGGGGATATTTGGCAGGAATGTGGTATGATTCTTGGAAGCAAGCATGAAAGACAAATAAAAACAAGATTTAAGAATAGTTTTCAGAATTTTATGATAAGTTCTTGAAATTACATAAAAAGAATTGGTGTAGGGAAATATATATGTGAACTGTGAGGGAGAGAAGCCTTGCTTGGATGAGATCTGCTGTAATGTTATAAGAGGGAGTCATGTGGCAGCATGTGTTATGTATGGGGTAACAGAAAGAATGTTGCATTGTTTAGCGAAATGCAAGGAAATTGTAAGATGGAGGGAGAAAATTTGGGAATAAAAATGGGATATGTGGTAAGAAGAACATGTAGCAATAAAAATGTTACCATACCATAAAGGAGAAAGAAGTAAAGGAATAGTATGTATTTTGTAAGAGTATGACAAAAGTGGGTTTGAAAGGTTAAGAAAAGGAAACTGAATGGGAAGGAAGTTTAAAATAAGCAGTAGGGGTTGTATGGTAGTACAGACATATACCAATAAGCTGGGAGGGGTTAGGTACAACAGATACTGGAACCGAACTATGGTAGATTATTTAGGAATTAGATTAATATATATGCTAGTTGGAATGTTTGTTTCGGTGTATATTACTAAGTTAAATTAAGTTTATAATGTTGATTATGCAGCAAAGTTAATTATCAATAAATTCAACTCAATTAGAATTTTGAAAACACTACATCAATTACTAGCAGTGGTAAATGCAATGACAGGTTCCCCAAAAATGTCTGTCCCATTTCATTATACTGCTTCCTGATTAACTCCTTTTGAAGTCATAGAGAATTATAGTTCAAATTGTGAAGAGGTAATAACAAAATAAAGTATACCAAAGTCAATTTCAAGATACATTTTACTGAATGAGACAAAAAATCTTACATACCATTTGCAGAGTGGTAATATACTTCTTCCACCAAAGATATTTCTGGTACTGTGGTCCTAGAGCAGCCAATAGGTAGTAGGTGTACATTATTATGTGAACAAATGAATTAATTACTCCAAGAAGAGTTCCATGTCCGCCAGGATAATACTTTGTAGCACCCCAAGAAATCATAGGCATCACCGTGTGATGATACATGTGCAGGAAAGTGATCTGTTTATCCTTCTTGCGAAGCACAAAGAATACCTGTTACAAAATAACAACAAATGTGTTGGCAGTTTTAATGAAAAAGTTAGTTAATGGTACGTACTAAGTTAGCCACAAAACCCAGATAATGTGAGGTTATTTTAGTACGACACGAATCGTGTACAAAATGCATCTTGGCGAAGACAGACTTTCCCACCGACTTATTCCGCACGACCTCAGAGCAAGCAACGTGTCTCAATTTCTCAACTTGCATATGTATGTTCAAGATGGATATAGTGTTATCAAACGGAAATATGCCGTACCTAAGCAGGTAGTTATCTGCACTGCAGTGGACTGGGCTATGAGGACCTAGCTGTTGTACACTGTAATAACAAGCGTTATTTAGAACTAGTAATACAATTAAACTTCATTGCATGCCCTTATTACATGATGGCTAATATATGTATAATTCTCTTGTTGTATGTCACGTTCTACGAGATATAATGGAGCTTTGTTCAAAAAGGGATCAATAAAACAAGGTTTGTCTTATTGTACCACAGGAAATAAGCTGGTTGAAAGTTAGGGACGAAATAAGTAACTAATCACTTAAGTAACACTTCTTCAATAAGTATGAATTCTAGTTTTATTAAAACGGATTCTGGAATATTCTCTTCCAAATTCTAAATTTTTCTCTATTTAAATGACTGTTGAGCTTGCTGATAGTGGGTACGGTCTTCATAACAGTAAAAAATTCAGAATTAAACTTCGCATTTAACCTAATTCATCTACCTCCATATTTTCTTTTAGGTTTAGACTAATTTAAACGTTCCTTTGTTTTTATATAATCTGTGCCTCATTACTTTTATTACTGAACTTTCTGACACACTAGGTGGCCTACTAGCTAAATCAATAACATTATTTGACAGTGCATATTTTTAAAACATTTATTAAAAATTGTGAGACATTTTACACAATTTCACAAACCTAACCACGCCGAGGACGGCGCCTGAAAACATGAATTTTATACTTGTAATTCAGACTTTCACTACAGAATGCTCTTTATATAGAGATGAACAAGCTATTCCATTGCTCAATTGCGTGGTTTGATATATGCGGAGATGATGTAAAGAGTTTGTTGGAAAATTTCGAATGGCATTATTGACATCGTTGTCTTTCAACAATATAACTTAAACTTTTGGGTTGAAAATAAGAAATAACTCATTCGACGATTTTCCAATAGATATAGATAAATAGAGGTGCCTCTTAGACATTTTTGCTTGGAGGTTTATCAAAACCAAGGAGATTTTCAGGATCTGAAGAATCGTAATCGAGAAGCCTACGCAGCCATTTCGGACAACGTGCTTAAAATGTCTTTTGAACTACATTCTGCATTGGACACAGTAGGTATTTTGAAATGAAGGTGGCCATGTTGAATTATGATAAATATACATACCATGTCCACATGATATAATATCGAGGGTCACATGAAAAGTTCTCGAAATGAAGCATAAAAAGGGGGCATAATTGTTTGAAATTATTCTAATACAGTCTCCCTTGACTCTATAGTGTTTTGTTCAGTGATGCTCCTAAGCCTTTATCCCATCAAGAAAGTCAGATGCAATATACGCCTAAATTGATGCTCTTGATCGGAAGAACATTTCTTTCCACCAAGAGATTTTCTCAGTTTAAGAAAGAGATGGAGCCAAGTCACGGGAATAAGGCGGATGTGGCAGCAAATCGTGCCCCAATTCATTGGTTTTCGCCATTGCAATGACAATGTGTGAGGGCAAGCACTATCTTGATGTAAGACGACTTTCTTGTGATAAACCCGGCCTTTTCTAGCATATTTTTTGTCCTTAGTAGACCCAATACGCTCCATTTATAGATGTGCCAGAGGGAAAATAATGAATTATCGGTACACCTTTGGCATCCCAGAAAACCGACGCCATGATCTTCCCTGTCGACTTCACGCTTTGGTCTTATTTGAAGGTGGATAATCGTGACGCTTCCATTGTTTGGACTTTTGTTTTGTTTCAGGCGTGTATTAGTGCACCCATGTTTCATCATTGATCACAAATAGACGTATAAAGTTGGCGATATCTCTCTAAAACGAAGCAAATTTTGCTCAGAAATTTGCACTCTGATTCGCTTTGATCGTGAGTAGCAATCGAGGGACCCATCTTGCCGATAATTTTATCAAGCACAATTCTTCCCTCAAAATATGAAATACGCCTTCCCCTAAAATGTTCAGAGCTTTGGCATTTCGGACACCTTTAATCGCGATCATCCAGAACCATATCGTGCACCCTATCGATAATTTCTGATGGGAGGGATGTGGGTCATTTTCCTACCTCTCATGACCACGTTTAAACTTCGGTTGAAAATTATGGTGCAGAGTCCCTAGAGTGTTCGTCTTATATCTGTATGAATTTCTGCTGCATTACTATCCTTTATTACCAAGTGCGTAATAATACGACGCTCCATATTTGCCATTTTCCTCATATACACATGTCCGCACTGCAACAAGCAGTTACAGCTACTATGATTCTAGACCAATCCATGTATATACACAAATGTTTCTATGGAAGTTGGCGGCTTTGGTAACTAAACAGCCTCGGAAATGCTACTGCAATCTTTGGGTCATTCCGAGAACTTTACAAATTATCTTCACACATTTTATTTTCGAATAAATATTATTTCATGAGAATGGATCAAAACTACCCAGCCCTATAAAATTCTTCTGGTCCCAAAAATAATTTCAGAGACGTAGAATTATATGATTTTCATTAGACCGTTCATTTTTTTTTTTTGAGTAGTGTTTAACGCCCGTTTTTACTACTGAGGCACCACAGGCGGTGGACACTGATGATACATGAGATGAAATGATAAATTGGGAAAGGATATATATATATATTTTTTTTTAAAGGAAGGAAGATTTCCAGGCCTAAGTTTAGGTACCTCCCCGGCATTTGCCAGTTATGAAGACTGAGGAAAACCTGGAAAAAACCCCAGTCAGGGAGGACGGTCCTGGCGGGATTCGAACCGCAGACCTCCCGCTCACGAGTCCGTGCCTTAACGACCTCGGCCACCCGTGGCGGTTTTAGACCGTTCATGACGGAATAGTCCATTCCTTGTTAATTTTCTACTGAGACAAAGCTAAATTCACATTAGTGAGCATGTTAACAGTCAAACAACCGTCATTGGTGTGTCTAAAATCTGAAATCCGTCTCAATGACTTAAAAAAGGGGGGGGGGGAAGTATGATGTACAATAAACGCACACAAAACGACTGAGCTATTTTTCTTTAAGCATACAATAAACTCAACAGATACATAAGCTTGATTTGACTCATTTTTTTTATCGAACTGACATTAGACACAACTACGCATGTACATATTATGCTAAGTGATTCCTTTAGTCATTGGTAATAAAATATTGGATCTTAGATCTCCCTATAAAATTCATGTAATTTTTTAAGTGTGAGAAAAGCTTAAAGACTAAGTGTATAAAAACTAACCCCTTAATCTAAGAAGAATTGCAAGAAAATATCAGACCGACTTTGGCAACAGTTCACCTAACAGTCAAATCGGGTTCCACCGCCTGTGGTGCCCCATTATTAAAAACGGGCGTTAAACACAATTAAAAAAAATATCGGGTTCCCAGGAATATATTCCGAAGCTGTGAGACATTTATAGCAGCAGATGACCATCATTTATAGAATAATGTTAATATTGGTAAGCACACTTTATTTTTCAAGCGCGAATAGCGGTAAAAGTAGGCAGTGAGGGCTGCATCACTATAACAGACAAAGTTTCTTCAAGTAACGAAAACCCGTGTCGTAGTAAAATAACCTATCTATGCTACATTAGTATTAATCTATAAATAGGTTAATGACTCACGTTAGGCATAGAAATAACGTCCAACATATTTAAAGCTATTGTAAACGTTTAAATATATTTTTGATATCTTAAAAGTTACAATATATATTTCGCCTAATAAGAAGTCACCTGTTAACATTTTCAGGACTATACACATAAACGAATTAATTTTTAGCATATGGTAAATGCAAATGAAATTAGGCACAGTGTTACCAATATGTTGACATTTACCGTGTCCAGTAGTTCAGTCAGCTTTGCCAGGAAATAGCTGTAACACCCTCTCGCTATCTGAAACACAAGTTAAAATCATTAATATCATCGGATCTACACACTTTTATGATCCATGCATCTAAGGCTTTACAAAAACATGAGCATATTGAATCTGTTGCATCAAAGTCTCCTTCTCGCTCTGTTTGTCTTTCTCTTTTTATTAAAATTTATGTTCCGTCTTTGAATAATGCAAACCTGCAAAGAAATGCTTTGTAACAAGGAAGCCTTTCCCAGTTAAAGAAAATAGGTGTTTGTTGGTCACGCTCGGTTTTCTATGCTGCCCTCCGCTGCCTTTCGTGAAAGGGGGCGTAACTGGTGCACCAAGGTGATTCCAGCTGTACAGGTACGTAACGTCCACGAGTCATTACAGCTTATTACTGCCAACTTAGCTTCTGACTGAGGCAGAAAGAAAACAGCAACAAGATTGGAGAAATTCTACTCCAATACAATGCCCGTTCTCATTCAGCTGCTTTGACAAGAAAATCCAATGGGAGATCGGCGATACGATTCGACAGCGACAAAGGTGAGAAAACATTTTTGCGCAAATGACTGAAAACCTAACCCCACCCTTTCTTCGATAATGTAATTAAGAAACTTTCTTTACACTGGGAAAATTATGTAGAGCAATAAGATGTATCCTATTTCTATTTAATTTCGTTTCAATAAATTTAAAAAAATGATTTACCTTCCTATTTAGAAGATGAATATTTTTTTATCAAATTATTAATAAAAATAGTTTTCTTTAATTTTTAAATAAGCTATATATATATATATATATATATATATATAACAATCTTGAAACCTTTAAACATATTTTTCTGTACAAGATCAGATTCAAAACATATTCAGTGACTGTTTCCAAGTGCTCAATTTTAGTTGCTTTTGAACCAAGCATGGTCAATAAGTTGCAAGGTTGTAACTGTTATGAAAGAATGGAAGACACCTCAGATATTCATTTGCAGCAGCGAGGTAAGTAAACGCACTAAGTCATTATGCAAAATTTCACAACTCTGCATTATTTGATATCTGAGCTTTAAGTGTTTTGTTTACAGTGTGCATACATGTAACAACGAGCCCATATCAATTCTGAGCCAGAGTCAATAAAGCAGCAATCGAGACCCTCAAAATGCTTTACCAGGAGCAATTAACCGAGCAAGTCGTTTTGATTAGCACCCACGCTTCCAAGAACATCGCTGGAGGATGATCTTACGCACTCTGTGGACAAAATTCAACCACGTTTGTGCAAGTATCGTTGCATCAGCATCAGAGAAATTTCTGACATCGTCAGTGTGTCGCTTGGAAGTTCAGACGAATCTCACATCCAATGTGAATTCCACCCCGACGTGACAAGTTGGTTCCCACAATCATGACGCTTTCCACACTATACTAGCTGATTTGGCCTTATTGTCCAAGACATTGAAGTTAAAGAATCGTCGTTTCGACACTATGGAGGGAATCAGGCGTGGATGATGCTTCACAAGCTTTAAGAACAGTTTCTCAGTCAGTATTCTTAAAGCGGCAGAGGTGCTGTGATTGATCTATATGAGCAGCACATAGAAACCACTTTGATGAAAATGACGGCACATTTTAAATATTTTTTAAAAATTTGTAGGACTAGTCTCTGAACTTTTTGGTCGTAAATCATAGCCTGGGCTCTATTTTTAATCAGTTGTAAATCTTAAGTCTGGTGATCTAGATGGAACCACATGGAAACGGTTATTTTTATTAATAGGTTACGACCGCTAATCAACAAAATATTCGTTATATTTTTAAATTAAATTAACCATGACTGAAATTAATTAATACACTTCAGGTGCAAAACTGTTTCATTTATAAATATCTTATTGTAATAAAACATTTGCTTTTGCTGATATAAATTGTATCTTGCCAGTATCTAGATCAGTTAGCCTCAACTCACTTCCCTGTGACGTCACTACTGTCCGCCCTGCCACCCACGCAATTTGAGCGGACAGGCAATATTCACGGGAGTTCTCTGTCCCAGTTGAGTTTCCGCTAGTGTTAGACAAATTATTCGATACTCAATAATAGAATCGTTTTATTTAATTAAATCTGCGACTTATACTTATGTTAATGTCTGAAAATAAAAACAAGTTATCTCGCACCGAATTTATTGTGTTTTATTGTATACTGTACATTATCTTATGTTAAATTACAATACATGTATTCATAAAAGACTTTAATATTGTATTGCGCACATCAACCAGGTAATTATTTGCTCATCTTTCGCGATTTTTGGATTCTTTTCTCTCAAACTTGTTTTTGAATATTTGCAACAATAATCTGTTGTAACAAGTGAAGAGTACCTTTCAAAGAAATTTTCATTATTGAAAATTGTTCACATATGTAAGTTGAGTTAAACATGCTCAATATATCAGCAACTTGTCTGTGTAATCGTGAAAATGGAGAACAGGAAAAGTGTAAGTATAACTCTTGTAGACTACTCCTTCCTTCCTTCCTTCTTTCCTTCCTTCTTTCTTTCCTTCTTTCCTTCCTTCCTTCCTTCCTTCCTTCTTTCCTTCTTCCCTTCCTTCTTTCCTTCCTTCTTCCCTTCCCTCCTTCTTTCCTTCCTTCTTTCCTTCCTTCTTTCTTTCCTTCCTTCTTCCCTTCCGTTCTTTCTTTCTTTCTTTCTTTCTTTCGTTCGTTCGTTCGTTCGTTCCTTTCTTTCCTTCTTTCCTTCTTTCCTTCCTTCCTTCCTTCCTTCCTTCTTCCCTTCTTTCCTTCTTTCCTTCCGTTCTTTCTTTCTTTCTTTCTTTCTTTCTTTCTTTCTTTCGTTCGTTCTTTCTTTCTTTCTTTCTTTCTTTCTTTCTTTCTTTCTTTCGTTCGTTCGTTCTTTCTTTCTTTCTTTCTTTCTTTCGTTCGTTCTTTCTTTCTTTCTTTCTTTCTTTCTTTCTTTCTTTCTTTTGTATTTGAATGCATTCTTCAATAGGATTCCAATTTTACAAATCCTGGAATCTTAAATAATACGCGTTATCTTATCTTATTTATATAATATTATATGACATATTCTTCAAAATGGCATACTTCTTGACATTGAGAAAGTGATGTTGGGTTTTGAATAAGTTGTGTCACTATTACTTAAAATTAGTTGTTTCCTCAATGACAGTTTTCGTATATTATATATAATGATAGGGCCGTGACATAATTTATTCTTTCCAATTAAAAAAAAGACTAAGGACGTTGAGGTGACTAGTTATATCATCAGGGAAAGTAGATCGAAAATCTATTTTTCATTTTGATGTTTGGAATTATACAAACAAATGAGAAAATTCACCTACTAAATCAAACATTTTTTTCAGAAGTTTATCATGGGTTAACCACCATACTTCACAGTAATAAAGAAGATCAGTATATTCGTTCAGTCATGTTTTAAACTGAAGATGAGGCTTTCCTTTTGACACAACAAAATTTTTGGTTGTTGACTATACTTCTAACATTTTTAAATTTCATTCTTTTGGCAAATAAATTGTCTTCTGCTGCAGCAATTATGCACTACTTTGCAAATTTCCCGTATTTAAATGGTCTGAGTTGTCTCGTTCAGTTATATTTTGAAACTAAGACATACGGTGTACCCATTAACATTATCGTCTTGCCCATATTCATTCTTTTATTTTCAGCTACTCTTTCATTACATTTTTTTCTATTCTTGTACATGTTTAACATTGATTGCAATGAATGTAAAGTAAATTTTGCAATCTCTGTAAAGTATACTTCTAAATTGTGTTAACAACCTTACCACACACTAACACTTAGCTGAACCACCATGGTACACAAATTACAATACTCTTCCCAAATAGGAAGAAAAGCACAAAGAGAAGTTGGTGTAATATTAGAAATATGGAATCTTTTCAGAAGTTGATATTTTAAACTAGCCATTATTGCGATCCGATGTTGCACTGTACTCTGAGTAAGACTCCCCACCCCTTCAAATGCAACGTAAAGCACTGCCCACTGTAGCGCCCAGTCATGTTAAGGCCGACCGCTGTCCGAATTTGCACTAGTTGATCTAGATCATCTGAAATTGGTAGGTGAAGTGGGTGATGTAATGAATAAAGTAATGTACCGTGTATGTATTGTTTAAAAGTATTATCCTAATATGATCTTGTGTCATGTGACTTAATCACCACCTTATACATTGAGGTTGTTTGGGCATCCTGAGCGCGGCTGATATCTGGGGAAGTGCAGCTGCCGCAATTGGAAAAAAGAGATGAGTCGCCGCGCTTAAGGCTAGCATTTTTTTATTTTAGTATTTATATTTTTACCGAAAGCACTAAATGACACATTTCCAACTTATAATAATAAGCACTAATCTGTGCTATAACAGATGTTGAAAGTAATACCCCTCAACATTGCCAGCATCTGTTAGCAAATTACTGTGTTCTGGAACAACATGGCGGTTCGGCACACATTTTTTATTATTGAGAGATCATATCTCTCGTTATTTTTTTAACAAGTTAGCGAACTATTTCTATACCTGGAACATGAGTCCAGAATATTTTCTTATGAATGGTCCTACATTTCTCTGCAAGAATCGTTTTCAACATAAAACGCTTTCTTCGAGACTATTTCTTTGTTTCGTTTTTTATTTACGGGTGCTCTTTAACTTCTCAGGTCATCAACGTCCTATCCAATTCATGACATGAAACGGCCGATAAATTTGGCTCAGAGGCCTCTTCTTTCAGGCTTGAGGTTCTTTTACGTGCCATAAATGTACGACACGGGACCCACGACTTTATTTCCCTTCCGAAAGAAACCTTATTTAAGATTTTTACGCCCGAAAAAAATTCATCGATCCTGGCCGGGATAGAACCCGCGATCTTGGGTATACCAGGAAAACATGGTTATCACTAGACCACCAGGACCGACGGGCATAAGTAACGACAAACATTTAGCACACAAAGAAAGTACCGAGTAACAAACTACCTTGATGACTGGCTTCTCCCAGTATACAGTCGCGCTCTTCCTGTCCGTAATTCAAATAACTTCATTGCACTGCAAGGACATTTCACAGCTTGTTGACGAATGATTCTGATTTGATTTAAATCCAAATATAAAAAAAAATTCTGTAAAATCGTACGGTTGAGTTGTTGTATTGTCAAAATGTATGGATAATCATTAAAAGCAGGAATATTTTTGCATTGTAACAATTGGAAAAAAAAAATGAATAAATTTCATTAATATTGTATAACATTTTTAGTTAAAACTACGAAAACTAGAAAAGTGAAGGATTTAAATATGACATACCCTCATGGTTTCCGGCGTGTAGGAAAAGTCAACAGGTTCACACTTCCAGCTGTATTTCGTTAGCCATGCTGCATCGAGTCCCTGTAAAAAAAACATTCTTATACTCTTTTCTTTGTTATTATTCATGAACTTTCACTTTCAAAGTAAAGTAAATCGTTAATGGAGAAACTAAAGATATCTGAGCTATTTTAGCAGGAAGCTAAATTACACTTTAAAAGACAAATCCAGAGTCTACAGTTTATTTGGGAAATAAGGGGTGTGAAGGATAATGGATGGGCCTGCCAGAAGCTAACAATAAAACACAATCGCCACTAATTATGCTTGTAGGTTATAAAGCATACATAAAATATATTTACATCAATCTGCAAAAGCCCATTAAAACAATTATTTATTTTAAATTTATTTTGGAACAAAGAGTGATGAATGAAACATTTATATGTTTGTTTACAAAACTATTGCTTGTTAAGTATGTTCTGGAAATCAACAATGTGACATTAACATCATTGGAACACAGATTTCTGGTACATGACATTTAAATCAAGTTCAGGATAAGCGAAATATGAGTTATGTAATGTACTTGGGCATAGACGCTGTGCACAGGACCTGCTTTCGCTGTCTCCCTTCCACCTATCTTCCATGTTCATCACGTACTACATTTTGTTTCACGAAACCGCACTGCACGAAGTTATCCAATAAATTATCTAGACAATTATGAAGATATGCAAATTGAACTCAACACACCCCCGCGCCCATCGACTACAATGAATATGAAACATTTCTACTGCAATGATTTACCCAGATCGGAATGGAAGAATTCGTCACGGTCTTGTAGCGAACATGTTACCGCCTCCAGAAGGCGTAAGAATCTTAAGAACGTCCATGTAAGACGTTCTTAAGATTTCGAAACATGAAATAATTGCTAGGCCCAAGTATATACTTTTAGAGAATGGTTAACCTTCTTGAATTCACAATGCTTGACAGCAGCCCGTGACCACATTGTCCTGTCATACGAATAAGCACGCCTGTTGACAATTTTCCACGACGTTCTGTCAGAAGAGCTCATATTAGAACCTTCTTGTGAAAGCCTAGGCTTCTCCAGTGGTGGTCGTGAATTCCAACAGTTTGTATGTCTCAAAAAACTGTCGCAATAGCTTACGAGATTCCTTGTGCTTCATGCCCGTGGTGGTGAACCAAA
Source organism: Metallyticus violacea (assembly GCA_030762175.1). NCBI lineage: Eukaryota > Metazoa > Arthropoda > Insecta > Mantodea > Metallyticidae > Metallyticus > Metallyticus violacea. Next base: position 54,411,271 of record CM060842.1, read on the forward strand.
GTTTCAATAATGAGAATTAATTAGATTTTCTCTAACAAGATCTTCTGGCTGAACCCTGGTAACAAGCTGCTGGTCGAGACTGACCTGTGGCATTTTTAAATTGTTGATGATAAGAGGAAGGTATGCTAACTACCAGGCCCAATTCATGGACTATACAATGCTTCTTCCATATTCACGTCCAACTTTTTGGTGATGTCCGTGTGGCGCCCATTATCAATTTACTTCGGATTTAATTTAAGTTACTTTGCTCAAAACTTACTGCGAACAGATACTTCACTCTGTACAAGCTTCCATTCTTTGTGGCTATTCCTTCGTTGCTCTGTAAGGCAGTATCCAATCGCCAGTTTCTTCATAATATCAAAAGTAAACGTGTGTGCCATTGTTTTAGATCTTAAAGCTATTAAATAACTTGCATTTCCTGATAGGGACTGCATTTGCCTGTATTAAAACGTTCAGAGAAACGGATCATAAGCTACTGAATACTTCAAATTGAGTTATAATAGTCATTGGCACAAAAGTTTTGCTCTTTACTCACAACATAAGAATATAAAAATTGACAAGATTTCAGATAATTATACCGTTGGGGAAAACAAACCAACAAACGTGAAACATTGTCACGGCTACATATGAGGATTAAAACTGCATCATATCATTGAGCCAATGTTCGTTCTTATTGTTGAATTATTTATTATTATTAGATTATTGACAAAAATGAATTCATTTTATCAGTTGTTTAGAAGCTTAAAAAAAAAAAACAACAACAACATGGAAAGCAGTACAATGACTTTTATAGTGTTGCTGAGTCGAAGTCGTTATGGACTTGAAGACTTCGCTTAGGAAACAAAAGACAGCGATACACAGAAAGCACTGTATATAAATCCTAACATTGCTCTTTTAGAAAACATCATAATGCTTAGACGTATCGTAGAAATATGGGAAGCAGGCCTTCTTATAAATGAGATAACAAATGCCATCCAGAGAGATGTGAAAACTAAATCCGTGGATTAGATATCTCCAACATCAAGGGGGAGAAGACCTTAAAACAGACCGAAGACAAGACAACCTGAGGAAGAAGTAGCAATCTTAAATTCAAACAGAGGTGTTCCTTTTAAACCTGCGATCTTTTAATTGCAGTGTTGTTACCGTAAGAAGTGGCATCCATTTCAGGAAGGCGGCTGTGAAGGAATGCTATGATCATATCGGTTTTGCCCTGTGTAGTTAAATATTTCAATGAGATCCAATTTAAGGTCCTGTGTACATATTTATAATAAAAGTGGTATTTTTCTGTTATTACAATATGAAAGATAACAGACCATGTATGTATGTATGTATGTATGTATGTATGTATGTATGTGTGTATGTATGTATGTATGTATGTATGTATGTATGTATGTATGTATGTATGTATGTATGTATGTATGTGTATATATATCGTTTGCAACATGACATCTTACTTCATGGCCACGATGCTATTTTAATCATTAATTCAATATACAAGCTGCTGTTAACAGTTTAAACCAAGGGTGGCCATATCATCTTCAATGTAATTAAATATTGACCCGTTGACTACTTATCTGCTGCTCAAACGTCCTAAAATGTATCAGAGTGAAAGGTATTATTAGTAAGTTAAATTTTCTTTGTTTGATCAATGGATAATAAGAAAGGCTGTGCTATAGCATGTAAAACTGCAGTTATACTATTTTTGTATAGCGTTCTTAATAATGTTATAAAGTGCACGAATAATTTAAAATCAATTTAAATAAAATTTTAAATCGAAAATGCAATACAAATAGTACATTACAAATTTCCTAAAGTCTTAGGAAAAAGTATAATATCGTATTGGCAGTACTAATGAATGGAAATGTAATTTACCACAGTTCCTTGGGCTTACAACCCCGTAGATCGTAAAGTATCCATCTTACTTTGTGTACTAATTTTGCACAATAAATACAAGGAAAACATATGCAGTTACAAGATATTTAATAAAATTTTCCTGAAATAGCTTGCTAAATTTTATATACTATATGCAGATTGAAAAAAAAAAAAAAAAAAAAAAAAAAAAAGGAATAAAGTGCAAGAATTTATCAAGACAGTATGCGAAGTAAATGGTGGATGGAACCAAAGCGACAAGAACTTTGGTCTCAGAAAATGAACGCTTTAGGATTCCCGACTGTTTTGCAATTACGAATCTGGAGGATACAGACGGAACACGAGGAAAAGCGAATGTAAGGAACATATGGAATATAGGGCGGATAGATGGCTTTCACTTATAGATCTCTAATAAATCAGCTTTAAAGTTGAAAGTGCTATCGGAACTAACGCAACCTTCACGAAGTCCGTGGCCGATAAATGATGTAGACGTCCTTGACATTGCAGGACTTAAAACTCTGCTCCTTATATCCTACTGAGAAACATGCTAGTGATGATGAAGGCGAATAACGGTTGTTCCAGTAGAGGCTACTTGTGCCGTTTACTAGCACAAAGATAATTGTTTACATTGCTTGCTCTTGCTCAACGTTGAAGAAGGCATTATCTTAAGGAGTTTCGTTGTATATATATCAAGGAAATGTCCTTAAAGACAGGGGGCAGCTGGTCTGCACTCATGGCAAAGGAGAGAACCGAGCCAAGAGTGGTAGTGTGCAGGCGTATAGGAGAGTCATATTTCACGGAAACAAGCAATCGTAAGCCAAAAAAGAACTTTTTGGGATGTATGTTAATACTTAATTACATTCAATATACAGCGAAACTAAATGGGAAACTGTCGCGGAGCAATGTAAAACATAAAGGGAATAATTGATGCGGGAAAAGGCATACTCTTTTAACAGCTGTGGATTTTTTTATTAAGCTACGCTAAACTAACCTAAAGTTGCAACGTTGTTTTAACCCAATAAGTTTTGCATGTTTCTTTTTAACCTAACCTAAATTTGCAACCTATGGTGCAAAGAAAACAATAACGCGCAGCTTATGTAGTCATGAAGCAACAGCGGAATTTCTTTTATATGAACATTTACAGTACACAAAATAAATTGAAGTTAAATTACAACCTATGTGTTATTCTCTCTAATAAGTAAATTTAAAAAGTAACTAAGAACAGAGAAATTTAACAAACAAGAAAAAAAAATTCTTGAGGAATCGAACCCACTTCCTTCAGTTATTAGCCCGACACCCTAACACAAAGGCCGAAACGCACATGCTGGTAATTAACCAACATAAGTCACGCCTCCTTCCTTTCACGTAGGGCAGAGAAAACCGACGACAACTAACTAAGTCTATCCCGGTTAACGTACCTGCAGTCACGAAACGATAAACCGTGTGTGATTGATTTGATTTATTTGCGGACGCTCTTTAATATGCTAGGTCGTCAACGTCCCATTCAGACCAGGGCGTGAAACGGCCGACAAATTTTGTTCAAAGACCTCTTTTTCAGGCTTGAGGTTCTTTATTGTGCCGTAAATGTACGACACGGGACCCACGGCTTTGCTTCCCTACCGAGGAAAGCCGTACTTGGGATTTTACGCCCTGGTCAGGATCGAACCCCGCGATCTTGGGTTTAGGAGGCAATTATGGCTACCACTACACCATCAGGACCGACTCCATGTGTGCATTGACACAGAACTTCCCAGTTTTAGTCTCCTAACACATGAAAGTTATGTTAGAATTAGATAATGTTAATGCAAGAGGGATGAAAAAAATAACAATTATTGGATTAAGAATAGCGTAGAAAATTTATGAAGATTAATAAAAGAAAAGAAAAAATACAGGTAACATTCATTCTGAGAGAAAAATATTACAAGTAACAAAATAAAAATTACCTAGGGAACTTCCACATACTCTAACATACTGAGCTAGGTTCGACTTCCCTGGGTAATTTTTTTCCTAACTTGCATTTATTTTTTTCTCAGAATAAAATTTACTTTTTTTTTTTTAAATATTCATAAAATTTCTACACTATTCATAATCGAATAATTGTTACTTTTTTCAACCCTCTTGCAGTAACATTATCTAATTCTAACACATCTTTCATGTGTTAGGAGACTAAAGCTGAAACTGTGCTGCTCTTGTCATGAATTACGAAATTCCGTCAATACATACACTTATCGTATCGTGGCTGTTCATTAGTGTCAACTGGCCGTCAGTTTCTCCACCGTCCTCCGCTGGCATTCGTGAAATGAGGCGTGACTGGTGCAAGTTGCAGAACTATCCGTAACTATACATGTTGAACTGGGCTTTGTACTTTGCCATTCGTAAAAAGAGGCGCAAAAGTCCTCTGTGTGTAAGATAAACTTAAATCCATTCACATATTTATATCCCATTAGAAAATGCCTTATAAGGTTATTTGACACTTAAGAGTAGAACATTCTAGTGAAACTGTGAGTGGGTGCAATATCGACATTCGATCTTTATAAGGAATGCATTGCTACGAATGCAGACTTAGGTTCGAATCTTGGTGCGGCGGAGTGGATTTTTATGGACGACTTCTATTATTATTTTGTTATTATTTTTTTAAATCGAAATTCACCCGCTTTTCTTATTTTATTTCACACTTTCCTCTTACCTTTCACTTCTTTATATTCATTTCATATTACAGGCCATGATCAAAGTATCTGTCAGCTCTAGCACATATTCCTAACTCACCCCTGTGCATCCTAAAATTTTCCGCTTATGACCTTAAGAACTCTGGTCTCTGAACGCGGAACATTTCTACATTTAAGACCCGAATAGGGCAAGGGCCAGTTGCCTTAAAGGTTTTCCAACTGATATGAATATACTAGAGATGTGCATTGATGTTTTTACGGATTGCTAGGAATTTGTGGCGCCGTAGGGTTTAATCATCTTCATACGACAGGTAAATTGAAGCCTTCCCTCTCTCTATGCTGAAAGTTTATCCCATTTACATGCTTGCAAAAATGAACAAAACACACGCATTCAAATATGCGACCAAAAAGATTAAAAGTGACTGGTATTTATAAGGCACATTATAGGGGTATATACACATTCAGGGGTCTGTTTGTTCTTGCATGTTGATTTCAAACCGACTTTCAGTTTCATGCCTGTGAAAGAGTTTTTCCAGTATCTACAAAACTGGCCGAGTTTTAGCGTACAATCTTTAAATAAACCCCTTCCTTAATTGAGGGGTTGTATGTCATTCATCTTTTATTAGTTTAAAATTTTGTGCTGCCGCTGAGTTTGTTTCATTTTAGTAGTGCGACGAACCTGTTAGCAATGTGGTACACCTGTTACAAACAGGAAGTAATTGTTCAGCTACTTATTATTGATTTTAAAAATAAAAGCACGCGGTTGCAAAATAATTTGTTCTTCTTTTGTGATTTTGGTCAAGTATAACCAAATATTGCAAAATTGCAAGAAAAATTGAATTTAAACGAAAACGACACAGCAAAAGTGCTACTGAAAGAAAAACTGAAACAATCATACTGTCTGTCATCACATTAATTTGTAGGTTTGTTACTCATTTCCTCAAAATTGTATTTTTCAAAACTATTATAAGAGATAACATTACAGTTTTCAAAATAATCGAAAATTTGCATGGAAATTCTTCTTATTGAGGGCAATAATATGAAGCTAGTAGTCTTTATCTTATGTAAAATAGGAAAAATGTTTAAAAATATTATTGTGAAATCCGATTGTTTAAAGTAAAAGTTTAGAAAATAACTCCCTACATTTGCACCATGTTAACTATTGAGATTCAGTTTTTTTTGGTAAAATAATAAATAAGAAAAGTTAAACATGTTGGGAATAATTTTGTAAATGTGTTTTTGCTGCAAATCTATTATTAGGATCAATAGTTTCAAAAGTTTATAAAATAGAGAGATATTACTTATTTTACGTTAAAGAGCAGGTTTTGGATATTAAGAATACAAATCATCTATAGTTCTTACGAAAAAGGAAAAAAAAATGTGCAACATATTTACAGTTTTAAGTATTACCCCTTCATTTCTTAGGCCTTGTACTCATTTGAAGAAGTAGGGAATGAAAATATATATTAATAAATGACAAATGCGTTATTTAAACATTCCTTCAATATGTCGCCTGTAGTTAGTAGTTTGCATCTGCTTTGTTCCCCATTCTTCGTTCTGTTATATGTAAAGCATGTTATATCACAACAAGGTGACACAAGAGCGATGTTAAAATGTGCAACATGAGATGAACATGAAACGTTACCGATTGTTGTATCTCAACAAATTTACCTGAGAATCATCACTTACCTCGAAGAAAATGTACATGCTGACCAGGACTTGGATGAAATTGTAAATTATAAGCGTTCTGTTGAGATCGTACGGTTTTCTGTGCTTCATGTAGCTTGGTCCCCATGAAAGGACGAAGTAAAGATAAGCGCCGAGGATCGTCAAACCTGGCATCGGGCTAGTAATGAGAAACCAATCATTTGTCCGCGGATCTGTAACAGAAAGAAATATTTGTAAAGTCTATCAAACCTCGAAAAGTAAAGCTATACTTGATTGTCGCAGATGTATTATAATATTTTAAGCTTTTTTTAAAGGTTTTATTAGGGTTACAAGTTCATAAAACTCATAATAAGTAGATACGAATTTTATAGTGAAAAACTGCATTTTTGCAAGCATTTTTTTTCTAATACTAATATTGAAACATAGGCATATTAAGATTTACAGAATTCTCATGAACTTTGTCAAAGTTAAACTTGGGATGTATGATTTTTTAAAATATGTAAGGCATTTTTTATTCTTTTATACTTTGCTATATGTAAACTTAATGTGAATTACTTTATCGAAAAAAATATATTAAATTAAATACAATTATTTGTGAAAAACATCCTGAAAATTTTATGTAAAATGATGTATTAGATCTTGAGAAAACATGCATCTTGTATGATAAAAACAAAACTTTCGAGAATCATGCTATTAAGTTTAGAATACCTCACAGTGCATTCCAGCTCCATATATTGAAATAAGTTCATTTTATGCAAATTGATAACTAGAATAATTAGAGACCTATAAGTGTTTAAAACTGTTCTACATATACCTACAGACATACCATAGCTGTAATTGGAAGAGAAAGACATTTGTTAATAATTCGACAACTGCAAAATGATTTTTTTATTTGGTTTATTTACGGACGCTCTTTAACATCTCAGATCGTATCAGCGGCACATTCAATTCAGGGCGTGAAACGGTCGATAAATTTTGCTCAGAGTCCTCTTCTTTCATGCTTGAGGTTCTTTTACATGCCGTAAATCTACGACACTGGACCCACGGCTTCCAAAGGAAGCCATACTTAGGATTTTTACGCCCGAAAAAATCCATCGATCCTGGCCGGGATTGAACCCGTGACTTTGGGGCAAGTTGAGAGACTGCCATGCAGGACATATGATTTTGTATTCAAATTTTGACTCACTTGTCAGTTAGAAAACTGTATAAGCTAAACCTCTTTAAAAAGAAGAGATTCCATATATTTTTAATGTTTAAAAAACTCAAAATTTAAAACTCAAATTTTACACATTCCAGAACTCGTTAAAATTATATTGGAGATATGAATTTCGTTGTAAACGTGCAGATGAAACATATCAGACGATGTCAACATTTAAAACTGATAATTAGAGCTGTTATTTTTTGGTCCATATCTGCAGTTGAGCGCAAGACATCAGCTAAGATCACGCCAAACGGCAGCACTTGAATGGCCACCTACAGTATGCTGTTATAGGAGCAAACATTCTTTTCGTCTTTGAATTATTATACATCAGTTTGTAATATTATATTACATGCTATTAGTAATTAATTGTTATTAATTATTTGTGCTTTTTAATATTGTTTAACGCCCGTTTTTACTACTGAGGTACCATAGGCGGTGGACACTAATGATACTTCAACTGAAATTATATATTGGGAAAGGATTTTTTTAAAAGAAGAAAACGTTCCAGGCCTAAGTTTAGGGTACCTGCCATGCCATTTATGAGGACCGAGGAAAATCTGGAAAAAACCTCAGTCAGGGAGGACAGTCCTGGCAGGATTCGAACCCCAGACTTCCCGCTCACGAGTCCGCGCCTTAATGACCTCGGTCACTCGTGGTGGTATTAATTGTGTCAATGAAGTAAATTTTACTATAGTCTACTGCACTGAAATGTTACAACTACAACAGAGAGAGAGAGAGAGAGAGAGAGAGAGTACAGGAAAAATATCATACTGTATACTAGTAGAAACTAGAAGAACGAGGTTGTACAGCCGTTGCGAATTAATACAAATTAAATTAAAAGAAGATAGAGATGTGTGACTGTAGGCGGACATAACACAGATCAGTACTCATTATGAAATAAAACAAATATTACGTGCGTGTTATTATTGATCAAAGTTGTGCAAGAAGAAATACCAGGGCAGAGCCGGTGACGGCGTGACCTTGCCCTGTGCAGGTAGCGGCTCAAAAATAAAAGCTATACATCTAATTTTATTCCTATAAATCGGAAATGTTTAGACATTTACTTGGAGTGTTAAAAATGATGGACACTCCCTCCATAACTCTGGGAAAGTAGCAGTTTGAAATGTGTGCCAATGTGTGAATCAAGATAGACCACGGTACCGTCTATTGTTACAACAATGGTTAGCTACATCTCAGATACTGCGTCATTTGCTGCGGCGCGCTATTGAGTTCGTGGACAACGAACACACAAGATGGCAACGATGGACAGTGTGGTTTCTGTGGAGGGAAGGAGTGGCTGCTTCAGGCATTCACCAAGTCGCAGATCGGTGTTTCATTGGATATCACAGTTCAAAGACGGCAGGGACTGTGCCGAAAAACGAAAAAGCACTGGGCGTCTAGCTCGTGTCTGATTTGATAATGGAGAACAGACAAATAACTCTGAATTACAGAACGCACCAAGTCTATCACGGGGAACCCTTCACACCATCATCCACGAGGACTTGAAAATGTGCGTCTCATTTCCTCAGAAACAGAAGCGCGGATCCGGCGGGGTTCTTAGAGGGTCTGGTCACTATGAACGAGCTTCAAGTAGCTGTGTGAGATAACCATGCATGCGTCTTCTTCTTTCATCAGGGATTAGGTCCGATCTGTTCCCGTCTCACATTTTTGTTTCTATCCACTTTTTTTTTGTCTTCCAATTGATCTTCTTCCTTTGGGCTGTGTCAACATATTTCTTTGGTATTCTATCTTCTGTCATTCTTTTTAAGTGTTTTATCCATTCTCGTCTATTATTCCCTAATTTGTGTAATATTGGTTGCACTTTTAATTGTTTTCGTATATCCTCATTTCTTATATGATCTTCTTTTGTGCAACCTTTCACAGATCGTAGAAAGCGCATTTCTGCTGCTTGAATTTTATTGTCCTCCTATTTTTTGAAGTCCAAGTGTCACTTAAAAAAAAAAAAAAAAAAAAAAAAAACTGATAAGGCCAAGTTTGTATAAAATCTTAATTGTGTGTCTTTTCTCACTGCGTTTTTAAAATTATTTCTATGTATTCTACACACAGCAGAACTTTTGTATTTTTATATGAACATCTTGATCTTCTTCATGAGATACATGCTCTATTATTTTTTCTTCTGTCACAATTTTTGTTCTTATTGGGTATTTACCTTGGAATGCCATTAATTTGTTTTGGTCTTTGAGATGACCATATTGTATTATTTATTTTATTTAGTTCGTATATTGTCCTTTGTAGTTAATCTTATTTGCCAAAATTAATGCTATACCATCTGCAAATACAAAATTCTTACTGACCTGTTCTGTCTTAACTCTATTTCTTTATATGCAATCTTTTCTCATTCTTTAAGTATATATATTCTTAAATAATATTGAGAAAGACCACATCCTTGCTTTAGACTACAATTTGTTTTTATTTCTTTTGTTAACGTTTCATTTGTATCATTTTTGTATTCATATATAAACTTTTATGACTTTTATTATTATATATAAGGTATCCTTTTTGATATAATAATTTGCATAATATAAAGTGGTATACTCTATCAAAGCCTTTTTCTAGGTCAACAAATGCCATACATGTTTCCAAGTTATATTATCTTCGATTTTCTATAATTTGTTTTATTATTCATACACGATCTTCCAGGCCTAAAGCCACTTTGTTGTTGATTTTACATTACATAAAATGTTTAATATGGAGATAATGACCAGTGTCGTACATTTACGGCACGAAAAAGAACCTCAAGCTTGAAAAAGAGGCCTTGAGCAAAATTTGTCGGCCTGAATTGAATGGGACACTGATGACCTGAGATGTTAAAGAGCGTCCTTAAATAATAAAATAAATAAAACAATATGGAGATAATGCTTCTTACATATACTTTATACAATATATTTAATGTATAGGTTTTGATTAATTTATTTGTCCCAATATACATATTGATTTAGCTTTAGCTATCTCTCATTCTTTTGCAATTTTCTTCATTCTCCAACATATTAAATAACTGTAATAGGAGCAGTTGCAATATCAAATCTCTGTACTTCAATAATTCCACTGTGATCTTGTTTATTCCTGGAGCTTTTCTATTTTTAATTCTTTTGATAGCATTTTGCATTTCTTCTATTGTTATTAATGTAAATAATGTAGAAATACAGAAATTTCCAGAACGATGGCAAAGGATTGGAGAGGAATACCTCTAATTATATTCTGTATTCCTCGTCTCGCAGTAAATTCCTACTGTGGGGGGAAAAAATCGTAGTGGTGGTCATTTTCGAAGGTGGTGTACAGTTGTACATTACGCTTAAATGATATCAACACAGGTACAGAATGTACTTATAAGTGTATACATTTCGCACATTTCCAAATATATTAAGGAAAGGCGGAGAAGAGAATACAATAAAGGAAGTCTTTCAAACGAAGGAAAATATTTTTTAGAATTATAAAATCCATTCAAGCCCTGCTTAATGCAACAGAGTGCCACATCGGTCAGTTTAAGGCCGCTAGGTGATGGTGATAAAGGCAATCGAAGAAGCATTTAAATACGCATTCTTATAAATAAATATAGCTAGAAATAAATCTCAGTATTAACGGCTGAGCAAGCAGAGCCAACTTAGTAAATTATTGTTATAATTAAGTTTTTTGAACGCGCCTAAATACTTACTTGTTACATTGAAAATGGTCACCGTTTCCGTGAGGCAAGCGTTGTAGCGTCTGAATAATTTTGATTGAGAGTAATTAACAGGCATCGAAATTTCTAAGCACTAAAATAAAATGAAACGCAATAAAGTTATGTTGGTATTGAGCTGCAGATAACAGGTGGGAGTCCTGTCCACGTTTGACAAATCATAAACAAACAGCGCTTATGGTATTATTATTCATGTAGATATGTTTTTGCGTTCAATGGGTTTAAGAAGGTTAACCCCTGGTTTTGTGATTGAACGTTTGGAACTGTTCTCCAAAATGAAAGGTTTCTTAGAAGGTGCTTCTCGCATAAAACAACAGAAAAGGAAAATATATGCACAAAAAGGATGCCGTATTCACTAGGTATGCTAGAAAGAAATAAAATGTAACGCTTAGAGTTATCACAAAGTTGTTTTAACATAATGACCGAAAAGGAATTTGTGATTGGTCGAATGGTTCCTCTGAGAGGCAGCAATTGGTATGTTCGTCTTCACTGACAGAAGACCTCAAAACATTTCCCCTACCGGTTCAGGCTTCCTCTTCAATGGTCCAGCAGCTGCAAGACAAAACCTACATTCTCCCTTTAAATGTCAAGAAGATCTTACCAAACTGAATCACCCTGAGCTTGCAACCCTACTCTACAGTTACCTGAAACACGTAGCGAAAAGATAAATACAAAGACGTCATCCTTAAGGCCAATAAAAGCGGAGTTCCAAATGGTTCTGCCTCCACTCTCCCTGTGGAAGATTTCGCAACAGCGCCGGATGCCCAGTATACAGATGAGTCCCAACATCTCTCTAATCCTTAAAAACATTTCTATCTTGTATTTGATGAAGCACCGCTCCTCCAGGAAACGATCTAGTGGGGAAATTCCATATCTGGGTTTACGGGCTCCACAAAGTTCTAACCATTCCAGAAGGTGGTTCACAGGCCTCAATCGGCAATCTCTTTTGCACCAACATTCCAGCCATTTAGTTATACATTTCTTTTAGCAGCGCTCCTATTTCGCGCTCTAGATGTGAAAAATATTGACCACAAACAAAGAAGATGATTGCTTTCTGCATGTAGAGGTTAGCTGCTTCTGCAGTAAGAGATGGTTCGTAAAAGACAAAAATCAGCCGCTCCGACTTGTTTCTGATTAGTAAGGAAAGGAACCAAAATGCGTTAGAATAAACAAAATGAAGATAAACAAAAGTCAAAATATGTCTGCATCATTTAACTAACAGAAGGAGAAAATTGTTTTGGCTATCGTATTGATGGCTACCCACTACTGCAAATACTTAAGGATATATTTAAAGGAAAAGCTGGAGTGGGAAGACCAAGCATTATTATGTAATGCGAAATACTTGCAAGGTTTTTTATTTCGTTATGTGAGTGCATAGAAAGGGAAACACGGTATCCAAGGATGAGCATAGAGTTATTAATCCACAGTGAATTTATTTGAGTTACAAGCAAGAATAATGAAGCCGTGTATAATCCGTCCATCCATCCATCCATCCATCCATCCATCCATCCATCCATCCATCCATCCATCCATCCATCCATCCATCCATCCATCCATCCATCTATCCATCCATCCATCCAATTGGTAAACCGAAATACTGCGTGATTCTTAAACCTGACCTATTGGTTACATTTTAAGTAACGCATGGAAAAAGCTGTGACTACAAAATTACGTAACTGATGACATAATAGCTGCAGCAGCCTGTAACCGGAATCGGTACCTACTGGGTGTTAATAAGTATACCGCAGAGATTGTCTAAAGTCTTTGGCAAGCAATTTTAGGTAAGCAAATTATGGTTTGCTTGTTTAAATTTCAGAGTTATGGCATAAGTTTCTAAAGAACCAGTGCGCCACTGATAATGAAGACAATAACGGACGGAAGTTTTGGAGCATGACTCTCTGGCGCAGTAGCTATGGTACTTGCTGACTATTGTTATGGAAATTGAGTCTTATTGATTATATTTTTTTTTTTAATTTTCATATTTTTTTACAAAAATTTAGGCTTAAACTTTTCAACTTCAATTTATTCAGAAAGCATACTTGTTTATAAAATAATATATATATATATATATATATATAAACTCATAAAAAACACTCAGAGTGCAATATAAAAAGGTTCACATAACATTTCACACTAAAAACCGTAAAATTGAACACTAAAATCACACTATATTTCGAGTTTGGCTCTTGGTCACGTGATGAAAATGAACTGACCAAGAGCCAAGCTCGAAATATAGTGTGATTTTAGTGTTCAATTTTACGGTTTTTAGTGTGAAATTTTATGTGAACCTTTTTATATTGCACTCTGAGTGTTTTTTATGAGTTTTTATGCTTTTTAGAAGTTTTTATTACTCTATAATAGTATATATATATAAATAAATAAAACTTCTCCGCAGAACCCGAAAACGCAGGCTTATGAATAAGCCCACATAGTCAGGTGAATAGCTACATAATACGATATATCAGTGCTGTACTGTTATATCTGATTTTATAGCACTAATTCCTAAAATCGCTGACGATGAGTTATTGAAAAATCAAGATATCATTACTTGCGAAACAGGTTTGAAGTCATTCCAGGGCAATTTTTCTTCTATTTTTCATTTTATTACCAGCAGTTAATTTCACTTCTTTATAACTATATAACTCCGTCATTTTTCTTCACGAAATATAGCTTCCCTATCTTAAATTACTTGTCTAAGAATACTTACTATATGTGATGTTCATTAGCACCCAGTGTTATCATACTTTCGGCGATTAACACAAAAAGGGACGTGTCATACTTTTATCTGGTTTAATATTTGGTAAATAACAATTACTACTGCCCGATTAAGAAGAAAGCTTTGTGTTAAAAATGCACTTTCCCACTCTTCCCATACGCTTTGAATACACAACATTCATGAGCCCATCTTTGCTCTTCAAGATTGTAAAAGAACTGTCAGTAGCAGTATTTTTACTTGTGCTGCTTTTATGTTATTTCATCGACAGTATAACTGAATTTTTGATATGAAGAAAGTCTCAATTCCACCTTTTGGCAAAAATGAGATTTTTATTCAGGATTAGTGCTAGCTAAGATGTATCAACCCAATTCCATTTTGCTACTTGTGCAACAGCAGAAGTCTATAGATTTCATCATTTAAGAATGTCCCAATAAACGAGCTGTTGTCATTGAAAATCACGCAGGTAAAAATATTAGAAATCGGGAGTTATTTTCATATAGCTGCAGCGCTCAGAACCAAAACTACTCTATGATGTGGTATCCTTTTGCAATGGAACATTTCATGACATCATTTACAAGGTCCTTGTGATCAAACATTTGCCATCATCTAAAATACAAAGCAAAGGGGTGAAATAATGAATTTTTGACTTCAAAAGGAATTTTCAAAAAATAGGTTACAAAGAACAAGCAGGTATTCAAAGTTAGGCAGTACAAAACATTTAACTTTTCAGAGAACTATAACTATGAAACAAAACTGACGAAGCCCATGTCTCTTCTTGGGCCTAAAACAGTTTTCCCTGTTGAAATGTAATGTCTCTCCAATATGGCCATCAGAAGCATTAAGATGTTATAATCACATAACATCATGTCAGGGCTGAGAAACTAGGGGACCTGCAGAAGCTGTCTAAATACCGACAGTGTTTCCAGAATATGTTCTTACCGCTCGCACCGTATTTTGCGCTTCTGAAGCTGGACATGCCTGTTCCCCAACTTCCCTTATTAAAACTGTGTATAAATCTTAACCTTATAGCAATGCTGGAAATATCGCACTCCCTCAGCTAAACAGCATTATACCGAGTAAATACATTCCGAATGACGCGATTTAGTAATTTTTAATAATGTTTAACGTCCGTTTTTACTACTGAGCCACCACAGGTGGTGGACACTGATGATACATGAGATGAAATGATAAATTGGGATAGGACTTTTTTAAATAAGGAAACGTTCCAGGCCTAAGTTTAGGGTACCTCCCCGGCATTTACTATTTATGAGGATTGAAGAAAACCTGGAGTCCTGGTGGAAATCGAACCCCATACGAGTCCGCGCCTTAACGACTTCGGTCACCCGTGGCGGTCCGATTTAGTTTGTTCACTGTAATGTTTCCCATTTAATTTCGTTTTCCTTGAGTTCGTCCAATGTGTGGTGAGTTGCTTTGCACACTTTGTTCTTCGTGTTACCACTCCTCTGCTATATGAGCAGTGATGGAATCTTTTTGAAACTACCCATATCAATTCTTTTCTTTCATCAACTGATAAAAATGGAGACACACTTTTATTTCGCATCTCTCTCCATTTACTGTCCGCTCGTAAAATCTTATACTAATTGGACACCAAACTACAAGTTTCCTATCATAAAGAGGGGTTTCTTGTATACAATTTGGGTTTTCAAAACACCAACAGTGAGTGTTGTGAGTATTCACATGACCATTTTGGTCTGAAAAGAGCACAAGTGACCTTTCAGTCACTAAGGAAAGAAACCACTCACAATGACGCACACGTGCTATGGAGTCACCTTGGCGTAGGCAATACTAACGCATACACTTGTAAGATTTGAGTTTTAACAATTTTGTTGCTGTATGTGCAGAAGACACTGAAAACCCAAATTGCTTTGCTAATTTGGTAGTGATTTTGTTGGCGAAGTTCAAGATTTCCGCTAATTCTGTCTAAGTTGTCTTCTGTTAAAACTGTGCGTCTTCCTTGTTTCTTGTTTTGCACTGTACCAGTAGTATCATCGTAATTGTAGTTCTGGATGCAGGAAATTGCCCAGGGGACTTCCGAACAAATTCTTTACGAACGCAACGAGTTGATTCGTTTTTATAATAACATTTACACAAAAAATGCATTTGCTTTAAAACCCTCACAAATGAATGTAGACTGGTGGCTGCTCGCAAGTTCAGGGGACTAGCAGGTAGACGGCCGTGAATGGCCAGGTGAGCCGGCCTTGGCCAGGACGCAAAACCCCGTGCAGGGCGGTAAGGACATATTCAGGAAGCTGGTAGCACCTGACACCATAAAAGTTTGAATAAAAGTGAGAAACAGGTTAATAAGTAAGTGATGTAGGATAAGTTTCATATTAATTAAGCAAAAGGACATTTCTATATTATTACATTTTCATTCAAGGGTTAATGTAATATTTATGTTCAAACACTAATTAATAGATTTTTTTATTTGATTCATTTACGGACGCTCTTTAACACAGCGGGTCATCAGCGTCCCATTCTATTCAGGATGATGAAACGGCCGACAAATTTTGCTCAGAGGCCTCTTCTTTCAGGCTTGAGGTTATTTTTCGTGCCGTAAATGTACGACACGGGACCTACGGCTTTACTTCCCTTCCATATTTTGGATTTTTACGCCCGAAAAAAATTCATCGATCCTGGCCGGGTATGAATCCGCGATCTTGGGTTTAGAAAGTAAGTATGGTTACCACTACACCACCTGAACCGACTTAATTAATAGAAATGAGGAAAAATATTTGTAACGCGTTTTTCCTTATTCTTATAAAAATGAATATTTTAGGTTTCCCCACACTCATTTGAAGAAAGTCTCAAATCCTCTCAACAAAATTAAAATATTTCGGCTGTATAATAAATACTTTCCAATGTTTTATGCTGTCCCTTAATGTCAATCAATAATGCTTCTTTCATAATAAAAGAGATTTTCCTAAAAAATTACTTCGGTGGCAACATTTTTCTTCTTCTGAAATGTTATATATATATACTTGGAACGTTCTTTGCACCAAAGATTTAATTTAAATCCATATTTAGAGATTAAGAAATTAGCTCCAGTCAAATAGGGAGTTAAAAGTGGAATTCTCCCTTCTAGTTCCTGCTAGAAAAGTGGCTATACAGTGTAACACAAGCAACAATTGAGAAACAGATTTTGAAGCTTATTTGATGTACACAAACCTTCTAGTATGCTTATCCGTTATCCTTTTTAGTCGAATAATAGACGATGGTTTATACTGACCACTTCGCCATAATTAGATTATTGTGTTCATTTCACCTTCAACCAGCCACAGAAGAAAACTCTCATAAATAAACGAAGGCTGGTTTATTACTGCGCACTCTACGTATTGCACAACGCCTATCATTAAGCTGTTTGATATCTGTTTAAAACATTCATTTTCTGCGTCAAAATACTATGAGATGCGAACGACCTTGTTGAGGTTAGCAAGCCCGTACACACACGAGACTAGTTGTGGGTGTCCTGCACTCTGATGTAAGCAGAATTACATCAAGGCTACTTGACACAGGAGGTTTAAAAAAACCTTCTGTGTGAAAGTAAATGTCTTAACAGTATCTTTTATTGCGAATATAAAAGCTATAGTGAATTTAAGGTATGTAATAAACATATGAATGTGTGAGGACTCTACCGGTAGCTACCGGGATTCGATTCCTTTTCGTGCAATGAACGATATCTCAACTAGAGCCTCAGATATGCAAGAGCATTTAAGTATTATTTTTAAATGTCTCTTTATTTATGGAAAAAACGAGACAAGATGTCACTGGATATTAGATCTCTGTTCATATAATCCTTCAAGATACCCTACAAATCCACATCAGGAAATGCGAGATCAGAAGTTTTATGGGGAAACTTTTCTGTATTTCTAGAAATTAGTTGTCCTGGAAGCTGATGTCGCAATATGTGGAGTAGCACCGTCTTGCAGCAACCACTGTAAACGGAAAGGAAGTTTTTTACCATTACATAATCTTAAATCTGGATCAAATGGCTGATGACCAATATGCTATACCTTTAGTGGTATCGTTACACGATTTTCATACTTATTTTCCATGAAGTAAGAACCAATAAAACCAGATCCTAAAATGACACAACAAATAATGACTTTGTCGCTATGGTAAACGTGTTGCGCAGTTCAGACTCAAAATATTCATTCCAGCGTAATATACTGGTATCAGCCGTTAAAAGCTAGCTGAGATGGTACAGCTAAATGGTACAGGTTTGCAAGGGATCGAGATATGACTTTTGATTTAAAAGTTTAGCTATTTTTAGCTAGCTGACATTTCCAATAACACACTCATGTAGGCTTTGATGGATCTTTCTTGAAGTACTGCTTTCTTACTAGTTTCACCATCTCGGCAAACTCCTATGAACGAAAATAATATCCTTCAGTACTATGCATTATTTTGACTTATGATTTTCACGAGACCTTTAGGGAAAATTTAAATAATTAACAAATATTAAAGATTATATTTTCACATTTGGAGAATATGCAATGAATTCAAAAGTTAATATCCTTTATTTAGATACACACGATAAATATAAATGGTCTCAATCGCGTTTCATGAAAGGCTATATAATTTACAATAACAGCAGCCATTTTGTCATATTTTATTCTGACGCAGTATTTAGTAGATTCTAGCACGAAAACTTTCCACTACCGTGACTGGCTAGTAGACTACTTGAATTCCATCCAACGAGTGTAAAACACGCCTACTTTGCTAATGAACTTTGGAGTAATTTTGACATCGTTAAATTAATTTTATTCGCTGCGGCGAAGATCTAATTGTAAGGTATTAGTAATCTAACTATCTCTGAAATAATTTCTGATACTTTTTAACGAACTGTGCTAAGACAGTAGTTTATATCTCTGGAAAGTAGTCAAACAAACATATACTTTGGGATTAGCAAGAAGATAAAGAAATAATTTAGAAATCATAACTTTCCTCCAGCGCTGACGAAAGCTCCATTTCGTGGAGAAGTAAAGCATTTACTTTTATTTGTTCATGTTCTACTCATTTCTTGCACAATTATCACACAGTGTGTTTTTGCAACTGTACTGAATTCATGCAACACAACAAAATTATACCTTGTAATATATAATGTCCCCTACTATTACATGTACAGAGTGACCCAGATAGAAGCCAAACGCCGCACGGTACTGATTTTGTTGATTTGGTTTATTTACAGAGGCTCTTTAACATCTCAGGTCATCAGCGACCCACTCAATTCAGGGCGTGAAACGGCCGACAAAGTTTGCTCAGAGGCCTCTTCTTTCAGGCTTGAGGTTCTTTATCATGCCGTAAATGTACGACACGGGACTCACGGCTTTACTTCCCTTCCGAAGGTAGCCATACTTAGGATTTTTACGTCCGAAAAATACATCGATCCTGGCCGGGTTTGAATCCGCGATCTTGGGTTTAAGAGGCAAGTGTGGTTACCACTACATCATCAGGACCGACACCGTACTGGTAATTTCGGTGGATAAGCTGGTACCGGTGATAAAGCCTTCTCATTAGCAATTCTCTAACAAATTATTAAAGGCACTGAGCAGAACAAAACGGATATATGCTGAAAAAGTCCTCTATTGAAATTAAGCTCTTACTGTTGCAACTCAAGAAATAGATATCCTCTGCGTAGCCATGTTCAAAATGACTAATCAGTTGTCCAAGCCAACAAACATACTGTGCTTGATATCATAAACTCGTGGATAGTGAGTTTATGTTTTTTGTTTGAACATTCTCAGAGTATAATGAAAGATAGAAATCGGTTGTGGAAGTACAAAAATGAGTGCCATTAGTTTTTTATTTTAATATAGAAGGGGACTTTTATAACAGAATTTTCACAAAACTTCGTGTTTTATACAGTGGGAACCAGCCAAGAATTTATACATGCTTCACGGGGGGAACGAGTACATAATGAGTATCTATATGTTAATTTCTATTAATAAGAGTTTATTTCTAATCTAGGGCTACTTAAATGCTGCAAATACGGATCATTTCATATCTCTTACAAATAAATTTTCCTGAATGATATATTGGGAAATATCTAATTAATTTGGTTATATATATGTATTTATGTTTACGTAAGTTTGGTATGAAATATCAATTATGAAGTAATAATTGTATGTATTTATTAGAGGTAGAAAAGCAGACAGTTGAGGAATTAGATTTTTCTATAAAACTAAAATATCAGAGATTGCTAGTAAAACAGCTGATGTCAGATTAACTGGGAGACAATGTTTGTCAATTGTTTATTCGTGATTATTTTCTGTCGTTTCTAAAACTATATGTTTTATATTTACTCAGTAGTTTCAACAGTTTTCACATTTCATTTTATTTTTTTTAAGAACCCAAACAAAGTCTACAAACCTCTACGGTTGGATTGATTCAAATGTTTGACTTGAAGTTACCGTTAATTAATCCTGCGTTTTCTAAATTAGGATATAAAAGTTAAGTGTTTAATAATCCTGGATATTTACAGATGTTTGGAAGTGGATACTTATTTTGTTCTCGTTCTCTAGAAGATATCTAAATAAAATTAACTTTATTTACAGAAACAAGAATGTTAGATAGGTCGAAATATATTACAGATATCTATTGTCTGTATTGTGCAATTAACTTATTCATTTGTTCCTTTTTTAGATTAGTAAAAATAAATTAATGAGTGGTAGATTAAAACTGCAACAAACTCCTAATTATTAGCAGTTTCAATAGGTTTCCATGACCAGAATAGAAATAAATCTAATAAAGGTCCTCATTCCGCTATAAAAACGAAAATGGAATTTACCCCACAGACTGAAATGCAATTGAAACAGATGGTACGATAAACACGACTGAGCACGCTCAATTACCTGCGTCAACGGGATTGTAACTTCAGTCTTATACTGAAGGTCAGTCGGTTTATACAAATTCCAAGTGTAGGCGGAATGAGGCACGATATATACAAGGTGCTATCAAAAAGTTCCAGGGCTGATTCTGTTATAAAAAAAGTAATTTATCTAATTTTGAGCAACATCTTCTCTTGTGGACAAATATACCGGTCGCAGCGTTTCTGCCACTTTTGGAATGCGGCCTCAACGTCATCGTTTGTGAGCGTAGAACCTTCTGCGATTCAGCTGTGTCCCGTCAACGGTCTTGAAACGGCGATCTTTACCTGCACTGACCCAAGCGACACGCCGACAATGTCATTCAATGCTTTACTACGATCCTCATGAACAAGTTGCTGAACTTTTTCAACGTTTCAGGGACGTTCTTCCACTTTCGAAGCGGCTGTACCACCCGGAACATTGCAAGTTTGCCGAAGCATGTTTAATATCTCTTTGGCCAAATTCTCAAATTTAACATACACTTTCACATGAACTTTTTATTCTAACTTGCTGTCCATGACGAAATTGCAGGTTAGTACACGCATGTGATGACAAAAATATTGATTGTACTACTTCCAATGTAAATACAGCGATGTCGCTTGGCACACTGCTAGTTGAAGGTTACAGCTCCCTGGAGCTGCGAGCGCATTCCTATATTGCCATATGTTGGCGCGCTACAAAACCAGTCCGGGAATTTTTTGATAACAACTAGTATGTAATGTTGATTAAAAATAAACTTATTTTAGAAATTCTAAAGTGGAAACATTGCCGGGTAGTAAGACGGGTATCTTCAACACATTTCACGTTGCATGAAGAATAGCTCACATAATTGCAAATACACCCACATTAGAGAAATATGCAAAGGTTTGTAATTGAACATTTTTTCAAATTATTTTCACAATAAAAGGAGACACCACTTGAATTATCTTCCTCAAGTTTAGCACCATCTATATAACTCTGATAATTTCTTATTATATTGTCACTGCACATAAGGTTCCTATATCTAATTTGTATAAAATGTCAAACACACGGATAAGGTAATAACTAGAAAATTAAGACTAAAATGATAAAAAAATAGACGGAGTATTGTAAGCCCTCTCAATTTTGTAATGTCGGTCTAGAAATAAATTTACATAAATTTGTTAAGCTTTTTATAGCCAATCATTCTCAATGGAAATATAGGAAACATTATTTTAATTCCAGTAATGCTGCTTAGTTAAAAACTGCCTTCATATATCCTATAATATTGCTTGAGTTTATGGCTAAAGGACTCTATCGTGAATCGACAATAATTCTATAAGCATAAGGCAGGAATTTTAGTACCTTCCCAAGTAGTACTAATGTGTTATTATATTAATGTATGCCTATTTCCAATTTCTAAACAAATTCCTCTATGGAACATTTTCAGCATGATTTAAAATGAAATAAAATGATAAAATTTAGTTTTTGTACTTATGAAAATAAGGTATATATTTATACTATTTTTTTTAGTTTGTGTGTCTAATTTTTTGAAAAATTGTCTCTAGAGTATACTCGCCAAAAAGATGATTGCCTTGGTTTGCTCTTTATTATTCATTTTGCAATAAAGATTTGTAAAATGACAAAAGAACGTGTATATAGCACATGTAATGCTGGGCATTAGCAAGATACCTGCATTCAACAATCTTGTCAGCGGGGTCGATAGTGAAATTGTTCGGTCGGTGACCGGCCGGCGCGCGTGGCAATGGGTGACTGAAAAGCATGTTGTAATGGGCTTTTTGCGTTTTATTATACTCTACCGATTTGCAATATTAGCTGGATAATTTATAGGAAAAATTAGATCCGCAGTTATTTTATACATTACACAATTCTATACTGTTATAACTTTTTAGTAAAATCGAATACCAGGAATAGACAAAGTTCTAAATGCACAATGCTCTTAAATGCTCATATTGGTGTATCAAATTTCCTCCAATTTTCAGGTATATCTCCGAATAGCAAAAATTGGTAAAATGTTGCATTAAAATGTTTAGTTCGTTGTTTGGTAGTTGTTCGATTATACTAGAGGATATTTGTTCGTTTCTGAAGAACTAGTACATGTCTTACTTATTATATAGGTATATTTATTTCTTGAAGTGTAATAGACTTTTGGTGAACTTTATTTTATTGAATTTAAATTAATTTTAATAGCGATCTTTTAATTAAAGATGTCTAATTTAGCTATTACAATTAACGTACACATTCACAAAGATAGTAGTTTGCGTTGGAAGGTGCCACATCGATTATGAAAAATTTCATATCGAACCTATCGATAGCTGTAAAAGACTACCTAACCTCAAACCTTTTTCGAAACCCTATGTTTAAAGAATAAATATCAGTGTAAGGGTAATTGGATAAGAACGAAACAATATTATGCGAACTTACCTGCAAGATCTGTGAAGAGGAAATCATAGTAGGCCGTGACAGTGTTGTTATAGAGTGCCATGCTGCAGTTTCCTTCTGTCTTAGCAAACGAGTGCTGTCCGTGTTTCTGCAACATATGGAGAGAAAATCGATTAGACACACCCTATGTTATACCGGCTCTGACCCTTCTACTCTAGCTGATATTGCAAAACGAGAGTTGAGAGGGGTGGTACACAGATGTAATCATTATAATTCTTACAATCATTACCACCAGGGAAAACAATGAAGGTTGTAATGGCGGTAGAATATCTTTTAGGCATGCATAATAAATGTTTTCTTACAGCATAATATAAAAATAGTTCTATTTACTCCTCTCCTGTTATTGAAACGCTAATCTAAATAAGACAATACAACAATATTCTTAGCTCATACCCAGAGGGGTCACAGGATAACTTTACGTCTAAGCATTTCAGATTATAGGATGGTAATAGCAGTATATAAAATATGTATCTAATTATTTGCACGAACTGAGAAATACATTCAAGAAAGTGTTAACTTAACAGACTAAAACTCTGAAAGTGACAGACAAATGAAAAGTCCATGCATGATAGACCTGTGAAACATTTCTGTGCTGTTTTCTTGCAGCATCTAACATGAAAGTGATATAGCCAGTTTCTACTGTGCCAATAATGTGCAACCTCTATAGATTCACATGCCAATGTAACTTGATCATATCCCAAAGATATGCGTATCTGCGAAAGTTCTGTCAAACACTGTTACGTCACAAGATTTACAGTGGTTGTGTTGGCCAGTGGCAGAGTCTATTCTTACTGAAGGAAGTAAGTAATTAACACAATTATGCATATAATTCATAAGGTATAATGTTACATATTTTGTATTCATAAGGAGTTAGTTCCGAAATAAATACCTGTTTTTATACGACTAGTTTTATATACTTGTAAAACATGTTTTGGTAGCTGTGACGTATTTTATTTACGTGTTATAATTAACCTATTCTGTGTTACGATTGCTGTCAATGAGATGGTTTTCTTCTACACTTTGAATTAAGCAAAAGGTTATTTAAGTCTCTTTTAATTCATTCCATTTTCTCCGAGTCGACCCTGTCTTCTCCTGCCCTTAAGTTTACATTGTACAATTTCTTTAGTAATATACGATTTTCCATTTTCCATATATGTTGTAATCATTTATATCTACGGTCTTGTTATGAGATTAGTTAGTGTCTACTATCAAGTCTTCCCTGAACTTCTGGTTTGTAATGACATCTGGAACAGGGTAGCCTTTTACAGATCTAAGATATTTAATTTTGCTGGATTCAAGTTTTTCTTATAACTTACGTTTCATTACTATATGTTAATATAAATACAGAGTATCCATAAAACACTCTGTGATTATAAAAATGTACAGTGTTGCCCCCAATAGTTATATTAACATGAAAATAGTGGCATTAGAAAGCCAAACTCAAAAGGTTAGTGCCTATTTCACAGACACTCAATGTGTCACGCTGCAGACTTCAAGGCGATATTCCTACTCATGTCATACGCGCTCCAACATATCTACAAGGATGGATCAGTGACAATGTTCACGGAAAGCAAATCGCTTTGAAACGTCATCGGGTTTTAACTTTTGCACCATTTGGGTGAAACCCCAGACGAGCATATGCGATCTTGGACACGATGGATTTAGAATGTGCAGGCTGGCTCTGCCCACAGATTTCTTAGGACTGCAAACAGATGTCTTCTGCACACGCCCCACAATGTCCGCATTGACCGGCCTTTACTTTGATCAAATAAGCATCCCTTCTCCATAAAATCTCACATCACTTCGCAATCATTGTCACTAGGTGCCTGATATTGAAACTACAGTTTGAAGGCACGCGGAACTGCCCATGGTATTCCAAAATCTTCCAATTACACTATTGAGGGGTTGTTATTAACCCAAAAAGGTGTACAATTCAAACTGAATTGAAATTTCAGAAATTTACTTCAATTCAACAGTACAACAATTGACAAACGAAAGAGGGACAACTAATACAGTTTTTTTCATTCTTTCTTAATGGCATCAATATACATTTTGTAATGCACATAGTTACGAAATAATAACAGCTTATAATCATGGAGTGTTTCTGTGGACAGATTGTATTATAAAATTTTATTTAGTTTAGTTTTCTATCTTATTTCTTACAGTAACACAAACATAGTTAAATGTATTAACTTTCTATATCTAAATAATCTTAGCAAGATACCTGTTTAACATTACGTTTATCAAAAACAAATTTGTCTCAACAGATTACAAATTAGAATCTCGCCAAATGGCGTTGCTCAAGTAGAACTAGGAAGAATAGATAGGTAAGGGAAATTATGGAGAGAGTATTGAAATACTGGTTTACAATTAGAAATTCAGACGAACATAGTGTTTCATATCAGTGTTTGGTAGGTCAGTAAAGGCTTGGCTTAACAAGGTAAAGGAAAGTCTAGAGAAAATTGGTTTTGGGGACATGTGGAAAGCTAGGGGAGCATCAGGAAGGGGTTTCTGGAAATAAATTAGATTAAGAGTTGAAGACATTGAAAGGCAAGAAATATTTGCTAGTTTTAATTTCAAAACTTCATTGAGTGTATACAGAGAAATGAAATGAGTTTAGAACAGGATAAATTATGTTGAAATGTGATTAGGCAACAAGAGAAGGCTTTGCATGGACAAGAAACAGGGCTTGTGAATTTGAAGGGTTTAAGAGCAAGGGGGAAGTGGGGTCAATGTTCATTGTGTAACCAGAAAGACAATAATTGGCATATAATATTAGAATGTGAGGAAACTAAAGTTTCTTAGGGAGAAACGAGGAATGTAGAGACAATCCAATCTACCAAAAGAAATTACAGGGAAAAAGATGTTGAATGTTGAATCAAGAAAAGTCATGATGAAAATTGGCATTTATTTAGGTAAAGTGAGAGCAAAATGATAGAAAAAAATTAGTAAAGAAGGCAACGATGAAAGTGTAGAGAATGAGGGGTAAATTGAAAAGCAAGAAGGGCCTTATAATTCGGTAACCGCAGTGTTTGTATATATCGGGACCCAGGAAATACAGCAACGTAGGGTAGTGAAATATAGTGAATTATAATTTGCTAAATTATTTAGTAATATTCAAGATAAATGTAGAATGGTATATAGTTAAAGTTGTGTACAAACAGATGTGACTGGAATGTTATACGGATTTGTTAAATAACTATTCTATTCATAACAGAGTGTTTTGCATTGGAATTCCATCACTTTTGTTTAATGTGAAAATTTAAAACTCATTCCTTTCTAGCAATATTTCACTTGAATTAAATCTAAATCTTTAGGAAAGTGTAAAATAATTTAAATATTTTGTCCTAATTTTTAATGTAAGATCAATTATCCTAATCTGTTAATTTTTATCCCTATAAATATGCTTGGAAACACGAATAAACGTTTTTTACACCTTGATTTACCTTTAAATTTACCTTTTTATATAATATTTCTATCTTGATACATTCTTTGTATTGCGTGAATTTCTAGATAAAGTATTCCACAATAAATGTCTGTACACTCTGAAAAAGACATTTTGTATATCAATAAAGGCTATGTACGATTACAAATACTTTTTATAGTTGTGAAGAGAAGCAAGGATTTGTATTTATTTATTTTGCCCAAGTCAAATTCAGAAACCTCTGTGAAAATCGCTAGACACATTGTGGAAGCATAAGCTTGGAAACTTCAGCGGTTTGTAGTTGTACTTCAAACGAATTAGACGAAGATCAGAAACTGCATTTTGTTTTGAAGTCTCTTCTTCACAGCAAGTGGGAAACAAAATGGTTCTGTTTCTGGACTTTTGAAGAGATGTGGGTTCTCTACTACCTTGGCAGTGGTAAAGCACCGAAACGCTTCTCAAAGCCAAAGTTACTTCAGCGGCAGAATATGACAACTGCATGGGGGTCTGCGGCTGTTTGATGCTTTACTTTTTGTGGCGAAACAATTACTTCGGAGAATAGTCAAGAACTTAGCAACCTGCATCTGTAGGTGTAAGAAAATGGAATGGAAAAGAATCACTTCCGATCACGTTTCTCACAAAGACTCCAGATGACTCAATTTGTCAACGAAACTACACTCGACATTTTATGACAATCACCTGGTAATATTTGGAAGAACAAATACTTCAATCACCAAGAAGCAGATGAGATATTATTTACAAGTTTAAACTCTAGAAAGCAGAATTTTTATTTAATTGGCATAAGCAAGTGTTCTAGTATTAGACAAAAATGTATACATTTTACGGTAATAAAATTAATTGTGAAGCGAATGTTTTTTTTTTTTTTTTGAAACACCAAATAACTTTTAAATGGTGAACAGCTTAACATTTCCTCTAATACAGACGAAAGACAGCGTTTTTTTCTCTAGCGGGCATTTTTTCTTTCTTTCGGTATTTAATAGAAATTAACAGTATTTATTATTGCACTCACCATCACAGTAGATGTTCGAAGTACTCGCTTTCCGTTGTGCTACATGCCTGAATCCTTTTGAAAATAGTTTAAGACTCTCATCGCAAATATATCTCCCGAATATTGTAAACTATATCCCGGATATTTTGTTTCAGAGCCTCCAGGGATTTTATTTTAGGTACAACAGTAATTTTATATGGAGCGACTTTACACGCACAGCCAAAAGACACATTAATTTGTAGGGCTAATTGTGTCGAAAATTTTCAAAATGACAACTTGTTTCATCAAGTTTCTCCCTTATTCAAACCCGGTATTTTGGTCTCAGTTTCTTGTCAATTAAAACACATTGAATTCCAACTTTGATCACCAATCTGAAAATTACAATTCCCGTTGGAGATGTTGGAATTTTAGCAGAAAGTCTCTCCTACAGTAATTTTACGGTTTCTTTTGCACATAGCATCATAATTAAAGTTTCTTTGTTCTAGTGGATATCTCACTCTTGGCAAATACGTACAACAAAATATCTAACCCGCCCTTCCCGCAGAAATGCAACTGAAACACAAGTTATTTGCCTGCGTCAGCGGAACTTTTAAGTCTTACCAGGAATGCGCGACTATTGAAGGTCAAACGATTGTAAATCTGCGATTGCATAGCGGAATGAGAGCACGGTACCATGTTTGAGCTAGACCCCCGAGATATCTTTTATGAAAGCACTTAAGAATATAGGGTAAAAGGTTTTCGAATAACCATGTTCTTAATGACAATATCTTATTTGCTTATTGAACACAATATATCAAGCTTTTCAGAATTTTGAAGAGTTTCACATACTTTTGGGGAAAATTCTAAGATTTTCAGTTCAGTCAATTCTTTGGGCTTTGAAGATAACACGTTATCTAATGTCTCTTCACCAAACTAATCTATAGCAATAGTAAAATTGAAACGTTTTTACCATATTATTTAATTATCTGTATTTTATACCTCTGACCACAACAATTAATCAATTTCATCTTCTTTATCCCCAAAAAAAGGTATTTTTAAAATACCGAGGACAATTTTAGAAATGTTTTCATCTAATCCAACATGCTGGAAGCGATGTAATATCTTTCGGGGCAAGCGAGATCACACTACAGTCCATAAAAACTGTCGCATTTACTTGAAAACGTTAAACTTTAAGTAAGCTTTAAGAAATAACGGGTTATTATAAATATCTTACTTAAAAGTAAGCTTCCAAACCAGTACACAAGAAGTAATTGTGCGATAATAACCCAGGCGTTACACAACATAACCAAATCCTTCAGACACATTTTTATTCGTGAATCAACCTTAAGAGACACCCTATTTATTGATACAGAAGGTCACTTATTATAACTTTTTTAAATTAGTTATATTTGATAGAACACTCTGCTAATTCTGTGACCTGATGTATATTTCACATATTGATATGACAAAACACTTTAAACTGAGTGTTTTCTTTTGGTTTGACTGCGATCTTATCGATGTCATGAGAAACCTGAAGTAGAAACCATTTCATTTTCTGCAGGATAGGACAGATGACCTTAGCTATGCAGTCCTCTTCCTGCGCAATTAATTTTATTTTTATTGCTTTTCAACGGTTCATAAAAAAACAACTCAATTAGGGAGCAATGCGAATCTCAGGCGTTACCTCTGAACCACGACAAACAAAATAAATACTCCTGGGAATATAGTAAAACAAGGAACATTAAAATTTGCAACAAGAAGAAGCAATGCTCTTAAGCATTAGCAATCAAGAGATACAACACCCTGCAGATGTAGTAAATGTGTTTAATGATTACTTTCTTAATGTAACAAACATTTTAAATTTATACTCTGGTGATAAGATAGCTGCATTAAGGAATTTAAAATCACAATTTCTTAGCCAAAATAATGAATTCAAACCAAGTACCAGTACTCCACTAGAAATTAGTAATATTATTAGAAAAATAAAATCAAAAAATTCTTCTGATATGATGAGATTAACAGCAAAGTAATAAAGGCCTGGGCAAAGGAAATTAGTACCCACCTTAGCCTTTAACATCAGGTGCATTTCCTGAGAGACCAAAATATTCAGTGCTCTAGCCTCTGTTCAAAAATGGAGAAAAGAAATAAATGTCTCTAATTATAAACCTATAGCTATTTCACGTATTGAAAGGTGTTTAATAAAGTAATGTACAACAGGTTTAACCATTACCTTGAGACTAACAATATTCTAGTTAATGATCGGTTTGGCTTTAGAAAAGGAATTTCAACAGAAAATGCAATCTACGAGTATAAACTCACCAATGAAAATTTAACTGCATTTAATGAAAGAGAACATGTAGAGGGAATATTTTGTGATTTAACAAAGGCTGTCGATTATGTCAATCATGAAGCTCTGATAGACAAATTAGCATTCTATGGAATTAAAAAGCAAGATTTAAAATTGTTTTTATCCTACTTTGGCAAAAGCAAACTAAAAGTAGTGATAAATTATCCCTTTAAAAATAAAAGCAATGCCTCGGAGTGGGGAATGATTAAACATGGAGTGCCTCAAGGATCTGTTCTAGGCCCTCCTCTTTTTCTTATGTATATAAATGATCTCTCCTTATCTATCCTAGATGTAGGAAATGCTGTTCTATTTGCAAATGACACAAGCATTTGATAAATGGAAATGTTTTTATTAATTGTGCCATTAAACTTAATCTGGTTCTGAGTTCTTTGTGTGTATGGCTGAAAGCAAACAAATTGTCTTTAACTCTATGTAAAACAAATGTTATGAAATTCATTACTCACAAATTTGCAGATCCAATTGCAGATAGGATATTATTACAGTGTACTTCTACAAACCAAATATTAAATCTTTGGTTTAATAATTGTTAACATTTGGATTGGAAAGTTCACATTGCTAAACCTAAACTATGGAATACATATATTAGTAACGCTGGAATCAATTAAGACTTTAAAACTAGTTTATTATGCACATTTCAACTCATTAACGAAATATGATCTTATACTTTAGGGAAACTCATTAGAAATGAGTGTATCTTCTATTAAGAAAAAAAAAATCATACGAATAATCGCTGGTGCGCATATCAGACATTCATGCAGAAGCCTCTTTAGGCAATTTGAAATTTTAATTCTTCCATATTAGTATGTATTATCTCTCGTGAACTTTTATATAAGAAATAAAGGAAAATTTGTACAAAGTAAAAGTATACATGACAAGAATACTAGTCAAAAATAAAAATACAGAGAACGGTTTCAACACTTTTCTGACATTAAAAATGAATTTATTACTAATGCATATTAGTATAAAACACTCTTCCCTCTAGCCTAAAAGCTTTAATAAACAAGAATAACTCCTTTAAATATGCTCTTAGAAAATACCTATGTAAAAAGTCCTATTATTCTATATATTATACTGATTTAAACACTCTGTAATGATTTTATATTAGTGAATATGGAAATATGTGTATAGTAAACTTTGTGTGAGTGAGTGATTTGTTTGTTTCTCTGGTTTTTTGTTGTTTTGGCTGAGTTGTTCAAGGTGTTGCTTTTTAATTTTTATTGTAACTATTTACACGATGTTTGTTGTAATGTAGATTGTGAGCTACTGTGGTAATTGTAAATGACAAGTTCTATATTCGTAGACCTCTGTGACTGCTTCACGAACTCACGGAATGCTTCAGGAATCACCTTGCTTAGTTTAATGTGAATTATTTGCAATTCTTACTATACTTGATAAATTTATTTTAAAATGTTGATTTTTAATACTGGTCTATAATTTGTCCACCATTCTTGCAATATCAAACAATTCATTCAGCTTTCTCAGTCTTCACACTGTTTCTGGAGAAATCTTTCGCACATATAATCTTCTTGTTAATACTTCAGTTGCTGCCTGCCCAGAAAAAGAATAGTCACTCTAAAATACCGTAAAAGTTAAAAAATAAAACCCTTATGTAGATAATTCTCGCAACGACTTTGCATTTGTATCCTGCTATTTCATAACTTTTTCAAGGTCGGAGAAAGTTTCGTACAGCCCGTTGACCGAGACCTTGGGAGAAAGAGGAAGAGGATGTTCACAGTCTTAATGAGTATTTACCTGCATCATAAACTTATCTTTATGAGATTGCGTATCTTAAACATCACGTAATATAGCGATTAACGCTTACACATATATAATTGTGCATTATAAATCAACAGTTTCAATGCCGGATACGTTGATCAAAAAACTTTACAGTTGCTCATTAGTGGCATATTTTCCAAATATTATTTTCATTGAGTCTAAATAAATACTATGATTATTTTATGTAATATTTACCATAACATTTCTATATAGAACTTTCGGTTTCATCAAAATGTCTATAATGATGAATGTGAATACAAATCAATGGAATGCAATATAGAACATAAGTGATATTTAATACAATTATGCAAAAGTAATCTAATACGAGGGTTACCTTTTAAATTGTCACAAAAAGTATGAAAGAAAGAAGCAAACTGTTTTATTCCTTTTCAAAATATTCGCCTTAACATTTATGCACTTTTGTATGCATTCAAACCAATTCTCAAATTATTTTTTCTACTCTGAAGTTGGTATCTCAAAAACACGGTTTTTAAAGGCTTCAACAGCTTCTTGAGGTGATGAAAATCGCTGTTCACGCATTTTTTGGAAATTCGGGAACAAAAAGAAGTCGTCGGGCGACAAATCAGATGAGTACGGGCTATGTTTTGTTTTTCTCCTTCAAATAATACGTTTTGACGTGTTATGTGAGAGCTGGCGTTTTCATGATGAAGAATGATGCGACGTTTTCCGTTGTTTTTCCTGCTTTCGTCGATGACATCTGGTCAGCAAATTGTTTTATACCATTCTGTTCTTATCCTCTTAAGGAATGATTGCGACATGTCCAGTACAACCGAAGAAACAAACGATCATTTGCTTCGTGAACGAACAGCTTTTATGGGATTCGGCTCTTGGAATACCCAAACAGTGAATTGTTGCTTAGGGTTTTTCAGTTCCTCAGTGAAAATGTTGAGTATTAAGACCAATTAATATGACCTTTGTTTTTTCTTCGGTCTAATTATACGGAATCCATCGGCAACAGATATTTTTCATAGCAAAATGCTCATGTAAAATCGAATGTATTGCAGTCTTCGATATGGTTAGGAATGCCTGTTTCGCTGTAAATTGCATGCCGATCTCCTTCAATCATGTTGCACATAACAGCAATGTTTTTTGGAATGACAACCGATTTTGGTCTACCTTCACGAAATTCATCACTGATGGATGCAGACCATCACGAAATTCTGCAAAACAATTGTAAACAGTTTTTTCTGATGGTGCTTCATTACCAAAAGTTAAACGTAGCGATTCTATGCATTGCTATTGAGTTTGGCCTTTACTAAAATTATAGAACGAGAACATTCACGTGAAATTTCATTTTTTCACAAAATTACTTTCTTCAAACCCTCATTGTAAACAAACTACTCGGTCAGTTTCTAAGCTGCAACTGTTTTTTTTTCCGCTATAATAATGTCAATTGTTTAGGAAATAGTAATGACATGTCTCAATAGCGCCACCTAGAGGTCGTTCGTAACAATTTAAAAAATAATCCTCGTACAATATACAAGAATATTAAAGTCACTTGGTAAAACATTAAAAAACGAATTCAACTGTGCTGTAAATTGTGTTAAATCAAAAATGTTTTTACTTTTATTTTGAACAAGCAGAGATTGGAATGACTACTATAGACTCTAGATAGGTAGAATACTTTTGTAATAAATACTATTGTGCTTCTTCGTTATTCTGATATTATTTATGAATATTTGTTCCTTATTATAGGTTGGAAATTCTTTGTTTATAGTGAAGCCAGGTATATTTTTGTGAATAAAGCACACTGATTCAAAACTGACACGGGTGCTCGATATTAAGGCAGGGACTCGTGAGCGAGAGATCTAGGATTCGATCCTCGCCAGGATCATTTTACCTGTCTGAGCTTTATCTAGGTTTTCTTCAGTCCTCATAGATGGCAAACGCCAAGGACGTAGCCTAAATTTAAGCGTGGAATGGCTCGTTCCTTAAAATTAAATCCTTTACAATTTATCATTTCATCTCACGTACAGTATCATCAGTGATGTCACAATAGCAAAAACGCTATTTGAAAAAAAACCGATGCAAGCATGTAAATGCATGGTACTGTTATATTACCCCTTCTGGCGTAAGGTTTGCAATGAGTTAGTATGCTTAAATTTAGCAGTAGAGAAAGGATTTCTTTCTATACAAAGAAAATATGACCTTGTATCGGCATACCGTATTTTAGGGTGTTACGAACATATGCATTGCAAACCATATTATTTTATTTATGAGTTTTAAAATTTATGTAAATGACCAATCTCTAAAACAAAACTTTACAGTTGCAAAAAATGCAGAAGAAACGCGCACTTTAAATTATTCAAAATGTTTACATAATTATAATAATAATAAAACAAAATTTTCAATTTATTTTATGAATAAAGTTATTGTAAATAATGAGATTCCCATATAAACAAAAATTGCTATTAATATCAGTATTATTTAGGTAAAATTTTAGCATGCGAACTTTAAACAACACAAATGCTACAAATTGACTTATAAAATTCATTATTGAGCAGCTGAAATAGGATAATATCAATTCTTAGATATTTAGTCTATTGCTTCTTATTTGGAAAGCGTACCTCTATTCAGCAAAACAGTCAAGTATTTTTGTACAGATTTGAGTTGGGAACACCTAATATAGTATGAGTATATGAGTTAGTTATAGGATTAAGAGGGGGAAAAAGGCAATAAAAATATCAAAACTATTCTGTCTAAAATTGATCAGTTCATGTTTTCAAGCGACAGTTAATATATTTTTCATTTTAACGCTGTACAATTGGGTATATTCTTTCTAGTTTTTTTCCTATACAAATCTTTCAAGTCTAGCTGCAAATATCCAAAATATCCAAATCTACACAACTCTGAGCTGTGTATTGTGCTGCAAACAAAGAAACTGTTTCTGAGACTGTTAATCAAGATCCGCTTTCACACCCGTTTAACAATACAGTATCTTTATGTACAGAAATTGATTATAATATCAATATCAATATTTTAAAATTAGTGAACTTAATACGCATAAATTAATTCTTGCCACCCCAAATTTGAACATGCATTCATTTAAATTACTGGTTACTTTCTGACACATATCGTCAGATTTTAAGAAGTTTAATCCATTTCTCTAGAGTTGACTGGCGGTTCTTGGATTTTGCATAGTACTAGAACAACAAATAGAGAAGTGGTAATGAGAAGTGCAAAATAAGTTCTCCTTCTTTAAAATGGTTCTGTCTTCAAATTGATCTTACAGTGGCAGCTATGAAATTTGAAACGAGTTGTTACATAGCTACTGACCATCAGACATATGTATGTATATATGTAGACATAATTAATGTAATGTGTTGTGATAGGTATTAATTCGATTATATATCATTTAAAGTTTAATATCTAAGCGAATATCTAAAGGACAACAGGTGACAGGATATGTAAATGTGACGGTAGAAGGCAATTAACAGACCATTAAGGTAGCCATTGAGAAAAGACAGAGTCAAGGGCAGCTCGCCAAACATTCCCTGTTTAGGAAACTGTAATAAATATAAGCAGGGAATGACAAATGTTTGCTAGAAGAAAGAACTTGCAAAAGTTACATCATTAGCAGGAAGAATGTATTAAAGAACGAGATACAAAAGGTAGTAAAAGACAAAAATTCCTTTGTAAACATTGTATTCCTTTTTGTAATGCAGCGAAGCAACCTTCATGATGTTTTCAGAGAATCTGGGAATTCCTTTTTTAACACAAAATACCTTGCCCTGACTATGACGTTAAAATATCGCCAAAAATAAAATTTAAAACAGAGTACGCAAATTCGTTGAAAACTATGCAAGAAACCCCGCAGTAGCAAAATTCCCAACTTATTAGCTAATAAAATCAAAGCGAAATGATGACACAACAGCATGAAAATTTTGGAATTCTTGGAAGTGAACCCCGGAAAGGAATGTTTGAGTTGATCAGGCAATAAACAAACAACTTGTGCATTTTTGATAGGAGGAAACGGAAGCAGCGCTCTTGGGTGAATTTTCTGGAGGACATCAGTGACGTTACTGCAACTAATTACGTTTCTTCTTCGTGCTGCATATGGAACGAGAGCGTTCGGCAGCGCTACGGGCATAATCAGATATTGCTGCTCTAAATCGACGGTAGGTGTGAAAGTTCCCTCACGGTGACATGAATCTATAAACCATTAATTAACTTCATATTCTTTACGCCTGATAATTGTGGATACACGACATTTTATTTCCTTTCCTTTTTGTCTGGCCCACCTATAAAGGCTGACAATAACTTTTGAATCTAATATTTATTAACTTCATTATGGCTGATTTTTATATTCTGTTTTGAGACTACCTAGGTAAAATGTCCAAATAACACGATATTTGGATCCTTAGGCGTATTGTAACCGAAAACCGAATTTATCTACTTTATATTTAACCTCGGCTGATTTGGATTGCTTTTTATAGTAAGTAGTTAATAGTAGGCTTTCTAGTTTCAAATCTGTGACTATTGAAGTCGCACGAGGCATGCTTTAGGTTATTTTCTCTTTTTAATGCTATTAATAGTTCAGATATTATAATTATAGTGTACAGCCTACACACTTTCCATAAACTGAGATCTTTTCAATGTTAGAATAAACAGAACCAATGCATTATAGAGCTCCTGCTTGTGTTCTATGACGCGTTTGCCCTAAGTAGAAAAAAGTCGGCGAAAGTAGGTCATGGAGCAGCGACGGAAATGTTGCCAACGTACTAGTAAGGTGAAAGAAAAACGTCAGGATTATGGAAGTAGTGGGGACATAATAAGGTCTAAGGCACCTAAAAGAAATAACAATTTAATGAAATTATAACAATAATTATTTTGCGGTGCATCTCACTTACAGGAACCTAACCTAATCTAGCAATTAAATGTGCGATCGACAATTGCAATCCTTGGGTTAGTTAAGTTAATGCGTTGCATTTAACCGCCACGGGTGGCCGAGGTCGTTAAATCGCGGACTCGTGAGCGGGAGGTTTGGGTTCGAATCCCGCCAGGACCGTCCTCCCTGACTGAGGTTTTTCCAGGTTTTCCTCAGTCCTCATGTATGGCAAATGCCGGGTAGGTACCCTAAACTTAGGCCTGGAACGATTCCTTCCTTAAAAATAAATCCTTTCCCAATATATCATTTCATCTCATGTATTATCTGTGTCCATCGCCTGTGGTGCCTCTGTAGCAAAAACGGGCGTTAAACACCATTCATTCATTCATTCATTCATTCATTCATTGCGTTGCATTGAAGCAGATGGCATACTAAAGGCTGCGTCCAATCATGGGTAATCTCCACCACACATTTCATTGGCTATGGCTTACTAGTTATAAGTAATAGAGGCAGCGTTTCTGGTTTACCCTGAAAAAATATGATACATTTAAAATGTAAGTGCGGAAATATCATAATCAGAAAGGGTTTACAGTAATCAGCAAGCACTGGGAGAAGAAGTGAAGGTTGATGGTTTGGTTTATTTACGGAAGCTCTTTAACATCTCAGGTCATCAGCGTTCCATTCAATTCAGAGCGTGAAACGGTCGATAAATTTTGCTCAGAGGCCTATTCTCTCAAGCTTGAGGTTCTTTTAGACATGTAAACACGGCTTTACTTCCCTTCCGAAGGAAGCCGCACTTATGAATTTTACGCACGAAAAAAATCCACCGATCCTGGCCGTGGTTGAACCCGCGATCTTCGGTTTAGGAGGAAAACGTGGTTACCACTATACTAACCATTAGGACCGACAAAATAGAAGGAGGATATAAGGAATATATGGAAAAAGTAGAAGAGGAAGCACAGAAGTAAAAAACACCAACGACCAATCCATTTCTAAGGCTAATGTAACGATAAAATTTAAATGTAAACGAACGAAGGATAAAGAGAATAAAAGGAAAGTGCACAATCAACACACCATGGATATCGCTGCTGCTTGGGATCGGCAGCAATCTCATTGATGTTCAAGTCCTGTTTCCTGGAATTCCGGTAAGGAGCAGCTCAGATACCGAGCGTCAGAAGGTTTTACATTACACATTGTATAAATGTAAGTTAATTAATTGTAAAAGTAAAGGCATATAAAAGTACGTTGATTCAGACATAAACAAAGTGTAGAAAGGTTGTTAATGGGTACAGTAGCAACCGTAGGTTTAATTATACGTTATAATTCAAATAGTTTTGGGCTGGTTTCCAGTACCGGTTTATTTTTGAAGTATTAGTTTTCTTTAGTTATAGTATTAGTACTGCAGTTTTACAATCGGTAGAAATTAAGTTATATAGGTAAATGCAAAAGAGGAGTAAATTAAAATTAATCTGGAATATTATTCCTAACACAGAATCAAGTTATCAGGGTATAAGTATTGCAGACTAATAATAAAAAAAATAATGCTAGTCAGCAAGATTTTAGCTCGTTATTCAACACTTAAAAACTACAGTCTTAGTGCTACCACCATTTAAGTTTAGAATCATGACTTTGGTTAAATGAACTTTAAAACGTTCGTGTCTGTACAAGTCTCTGGTTCAAACGATGAGTATCTAACCAAATTGTTTTAAACGTTACCTAGGCAATAAATAAATAAAAACAATTATACGCTATATTTTCCACTACATTTTATTTAATAAAATCTTGTCTCTTTTATATTGCCTTGGGCTACATCGTTCACTTTGCTTAACTTGTATTTAGTTTACTGCCGAGAAATCTAATGTGAGTCAACGATTGTCAGATGTTACATCGTGCCACCAAAACAAATGAAATGCTCCACTGTGAATAACGCTGTTGTATGCAACACAAAAATCAAAGCTTTCAAAGGTTGTGAAAGATGTGTATCAATCCACTAACTCTAATGCCAGCGCTGGAAGAAAGAGTTTAAGTTGACAAAATTTCAGTTCTTGCAGAAGATTGATGGCGATGCCAATGACATCTGAATGAAGTTCTCCTGCGCTTACACTAATGAGAGAATTTCCTAACTGATATGAACTTCTTAAAATATTTAGACAAGCCCATACGCAATGTCATGACACTGCGACTTAAGTTCATGACGCAATGAGAAGGAAATAAAGTTACATCATGACTACATGTCCGGAAAATCACCCGGAAAGTGAAACTGCTCTTGTTTACCAGAGTATCCACTCAAAGGTTCACTTGGTTGCCGTTTTCACTTCCTTCACCTCCTTACAGTGCTTTGCGTGTAAGACCTCCCGCTTCATTTACACTTGAAGATACTTCCTAGTCAGCAGTGAGCTACAAATATTTTAATAATCTGCCAGGTTTGGTCATGCAGTGAACTGATATACTAATGCACTTTTTGTGAGTTATAAAACAAATCATCAACCAAGATATAACAAATTGTTTATAGCGTCCCCTCTTGAGGAATACTGCCGCTGATAGGTAAATTAAGTCTAAGGTTTACTTTCTCATTTACATGGTAAAAGCGCAAATTACAGAGCTTAGAAAGTTTTACTGTTATGTGTTGCGAACGTAAAAGATGCAAATGCCAGCGCAAAATGACATTCTTTTCTTCATCAAACCGTTGCTGCATTTCTTCCTCTATTCTTTCTTCTATTCACTGTTATCACCAGATATAGGATTTTTTTTGAGATAAACTAGAAGAACATACTTTTTCTTTTTAAATTAAGGTTCTAATCTTTATTTAAACATTCATTCTTTTCTCAGATCCAGTTTTGCCGATAATCAACGCGAAAAGCGTGTGTAGCGTCATAAATAGGCAGGATTTTGAAGCACACAATTACAAACAAAGCAAGCTGTGAGCCACAGTCCGGCAGGTGAACAAGAACTGCTGACCAACAAGAGTATGAAGAGAAGCTTGTGTCCCTGCTACTGTTGCATACAGTCCAGTACTTTATACTGTCTCATTCTGCTTTAGATGCATAGAAATCCTGATGCTCATGCATAAAATTCATCGCCTTTATTTCCTTCTATCGTGTCATCCATTTATTTGGTTTCGCTTTCCGGAACAAGATGATCTGGGCAATAGATAACTACACGCACGTCAGAGTTGTTCACTCAAAGTTGGCGTTAATCAGAACGAGGTAGATGTAGTGGCGTGTTTCCTTTTCTGTTCGTGCGCGGTTCCCCCCCCCCCCATTTTGCAGAGAGTTAGTTGAGAAGAACAAAATGAACTCAACGACGTGGAGAATTTCAGGTTTTTGGAGCTCATCCACTTAATAAGGAAACACTTCGTAAAACATCCGACATATACAAAACTACAGAATCAGTACTGCATAGGAAAATAAATCGAAGACGTAACATTTTGAAGAAAGAAAACAAACAAACAAAAGTGGCCATGCTTTCGGAATCCAAGCTGTAAAATGTGAAACAGAATGTATTTAGACCCTAAAACGTTTTTGCTGTAGTGCACTTTTTTAACAACGTCTTTGAAAAAAAAAATATAGACATTGTTAGAGAACGATCCGGTGTAGAGTGCTGTTCCAGAAAACAAGCCCAAACAAATGGATTGCATGATATAGCATCTGATATTATCGAAAAATTACAGTATAGTCAGCATCTCCACAAAGCTTTCATTATTGTTAGATCTCACTGCCAGCCACTGTATTCAATATCATATCATTTTGACACAATTACCACGAAACGCATTGAACAAATTCGATTGCCAAATTATTTTGTGAGGTTACTTGAGCTACGAGTAGGCTGAGCGCAGCTGCGCACTATGAGGCTTTTTTTTTGATTCGTTTTATTTATGGATGCTCTTTAACATCTCAGGTCATCAGCGTCCCATTCAATTCAGGGCGTGAAACTGCCGGTAAATTTTGCTCAGAGGCTTCTTCTTTCAGACTTGAGGTTCTTTATCATACCGTAAATGTACGACACGGGAGACCCACGGCTTTATTTCCCTTCCGAAGGAAGCCATACTTAGGATTTT
Organism: Metallyticus violacea; assembly: GCA_030762175.1. Taxonomy (NCBI): domain Eukaryota; kingdom Metazoa; phylum Arthropoda; class Insecta; order Mantodea; family Metallyticidae; genus Metallyticus; species Metallyticus violacea. The sequence continues at coordinate 54,451,858 of CM060842.1, forward strand.
TACGCATGAAAAAAATCCATCGGTCCTAGCCGGGTTTGAACCCGCGACCTTGAAATTAGAAGGCAAGTATAGTTACCAGTACACCACCAGGACCGACACTATGAGGCTAACTAGTCTTCAAGGGATATATGACATGTGCAGGTAGTAGTTTGTAGTTAGTATGAGGAAGATTTTGTGATAATTGTTCTTATGCCACTACATCTTGAAGAACGAGTTTTTGTGTACAATACATATGGAAAAAAAAAAAAAACATTCTTGCAGAGAAATGGCAAGGCGATTCGTGAGAAAATATCTTAGCAATTGTGTTCTGGGTAGAAAAACTGTATACACCTTGTTAAAAGGTTACGAGAAACAGGGTCTCTCAATGACAAGAGACGTGATCGGAACCGCCCTATTCTTACGGAGGAAAAGCTAGATAAAATACCAAATTTCCTATACAGATGCCGGCAATGTATTGCCGCTGAGGGGAATCATTTTCAGCATCTCTTATATACATGTTAGTTACGGTTAGTGTTTTACACTATAATTTTATGCTCCCTTATTCCCGTTGCGGCAGCTACACTTCCCTCATAAGCAACCACTGTTCTTATTCTCTGCACAGTAAGCATATTTCAGTTCTTATTCAATTTATAAATGATATTATTTTATTTGAGCACAGGGATGAGTTTTATAACCTTTAAGGTGATAATCAAGTAATATTTCCATGTTGAGTTTAATTTTTATGCCCTATAAACCTTATTCCATAAAGTGACCCCATAAAGTGTACAGTTTTACAAGAGCTTATGCACCGTATATTCCCGTGGGAAGCTGATACCGACTCGTACCCTTCCAGGACCACTTGCATTTCCTGGAAGCCTTGCATATCTTTCAAAAACTTTCACCAAGAGCATGTGTCTGTGTAAACTTGTTTACCCCTTCAGAAACCAACTTGACACTGGAAGAGTATATATGCTTGCCCACTATTCTCGCAAACCGTCGCGTCATTAATTCAGTTATTGCTTAACAAAAGCGATGATTTTGACATCACAGTGTTTTATTTTCATTGTTTCATTGTTTTCATTTGTGGGAGTTCTGAGAATGAGGCCACCAGGGTCATAGCACATATCCCTAACCTTGTTCGTCATTACTTGCATTTGACCCGGTTGTTTACTATAACGTCTATTATGAAGTTCGAATATTTCCGGCCTTTGTCCAACGGCGTACAAATGTGTGACGGCTATTTTTGTGTTTGGTTTCAATGCGGGAGATTGGAATGGGATCTCAGGGTAAATTATGGACTGTTTTTAACGACTTAAAGCTAATAGGGGGGAGGAGATTAACTGTATTAATAAAGTCCGGGACTGGTTGAACACCTAATTTATTTTACTTGGCAGGTTACTTCCTGATTGCTCATCTCTGACTTCACTACTCACTTAGACTGACTTTAGAACACCTTAGAATGACTTAGAATCCTTCGACCGCTCTAAAATGACTTACGACTGCCCTCGACTGACTTCAGAAATGTCTTAGACTGATTGCTTTCGTATGACTTAGGCTGCCCGCTTCCGTAAATCTCTTGAGTGAATCCTCTCGTGTCTCTCGTGTTTCTCATGTGTCTCTCGTCTCTCTCCGTCTCCTGCGTCTCTCGGTCACTTCTCGTATATCTTACTTCTGATTCTGTACTCCAGTTTTCTACCATATCGCCACGCCTGTCGCTAAATTAAATTCCCTCGTATATTATCCTATTTCCGTGTTATATGTTCATCATTGGCTATCTTTAAAATATTTATTTGTATCTAAGTTCTCCTTATTGGTTGACTTATATCCAATGACCATTGGCTAGAATTATTCTCTCCCTCCTGATCTACAATATCTTCCCACGAGCGTGAAATTTCCAAGAACAGCCTGTCATAAATTTCGTCACTTTTCTTACATGATGATTTCTATTGAAACATCTTTTGCCTCCCTTAGTTTGTAGATTTCCAAATGTTCTCAGAGATAACGCACGCAGTTATGGGCGGTTATTAATACCTTGTACACCTGGCTTTCCTGTAATAAAACATTTTCGTCTCCTTTCTGACATTTCCATTTTCACTTAAATTATTACTGTGTCTGACTTTGTTCAAACATTGTCCCGTTACAGCCACATGTTTTCTTACTGTGAACTCCTAAGTATTCCTTGGGCAGAAGTTTCGTGACCTAACAAAAGATAGTTTACCCTTTCTACACCCTTGTCTAAGGAGCTGTCAGCGGACGAGCCGTCAGGTATACCTCTCTGCCTCTTTCTCGCATCTTTTACCACAAAATGTATACAAAACTCTTTTGTAAGATACATCCCCTGTCAAATGACATACACATAATTACAAGTTACAAATTATTTCAATTCCTGCTATACCTATCTATAAATGATTTCATTATACATATACATAATAATTATCCTTATCAAATCTAATGCCTTTAGAAATATAGCTCTGCAGTCTCAAGTTATAAAATTAATATAGGCAGCCTTATTTCATGAATTTATATTTAATAGTTTTAGTTCACGGTGGAATCTCAATTAAAAACGCTCCGTATTTATTTAATCTCTTGACATTTGAGAGATAAATTTTTCGATAAACAATTTCATTGATTTATTTAATATTTTCTTTGCAAAGTACATTTTTATTTTTTTCTCATTTTTTAAAAATCACTCAACGATGCTTGTTTTCTTTTTGATGACATATAATTACAATTTTCATTTCATTCTTAAGTAAAATTTACAATAAATAAAATGACCTTTGTTCTTGACGATCCTGGTGACAAACTTAAGCTTGTTTTGCATGATAATCGAAACTTCTTTATTGGCATTTCCTCGATGCTCTTAGCATACACATCAGCATATCATTTTTGAATCTTTGTATTCCCTGCTGAGTATGCAATTAGAGTAAAATAAAAAAAGCCGAACCTGTGCAGAAACGATTATAACAAAGGAAATGGAACCTTATACACAACACTTCCACCTTCAAAGAAAGCCTTTTGGGCAGTGACACACATCGCAATCCATTTTTGGTCATTTCCCGCACGGTGCCTTCACATACGTGTTTACTATTTCGGCCGAAGCGAATCTCCGTCCCTTGAGCAAGATATTACTTTCAGAAACAGACTGTAATCAAATGGAGCAAGATAATGGAGAATGTGGAGAATGAGATGGAACAAGTATATTATGACTCGCAAGGAACTCGCTCAGCTGCAGCGATGGTGTGCTGGGTCGGCCTTTTTCGTCGCACGAAAATGCCTAAAATGGCAACACACAGATCCTTATTGATAGAAGTAAACTAGAAATATGTTGGCTGTATGCTAGATCAGTTACAATAGATCAACTATTACTCATGTGCAGCCGCAGTCTGACACCCACCTGTGAAATATGCTGTACCCTACAAAGGCAAAGCACAGAAGTTGTCTAAATATCACTGCGGAGCCAGGCAAAATTCACTTTCATTCTGACTCTAGTAACACTTTTTGGTAACTGAGCGGGGTGGATCAGGCGGTAACATTTGAAAGTCGCACTCGGGAGTTTCAATGTTCAAATCCTACCCTAGTTTTTTAGTAATTTCCTCATTTTATTTTAGTAAATGCTAAGACAGATATTTACTTTCAATTCTCATTTCATTTCCCTATTCACATATGAGGGTTTTTAGGCGACTGGATTGGCGGTGAGCGGCGGGCAGTGTGAAATTCGCTCACTGAAAAACTGCAAAATGATCTGGTGTGACAGTAGCCCTTCCGAGGGCTAGAAAAATGCTGATATATTTTCAGTTACTGTTCTCAAATAAATCCGGTAAACAGGGTCTAAGAAAAAAATGCTCACGCAATAAAATCAGGAAAAATGTTCTAATCTAGCATGTACCCGAAAATTGTACACACACAAACAGAGAGAGAGAGAGAGAGAGAGAGAGAGAGAGAGAGAGAGAGAGAGAGCCTTTTCCTCTAACCTAACCAAATCCAACCTAACCGGACTGTTAACCGGACTGACTAATCGGACTGTTAGCAAAATAAAAGAGTATTTTTTAAGACCAGATGGAACCAAATGAAGGCACTTGCGTTCGTACATAGATGCTAATAAAAGCATCACTAAAATAATCGGGTCATACCGAAACGCCAAATGTCAAAATAAAGCTCTTGTAAAATGCTTCAGAATCCCAGTAATATCCAAAAGATGGAGTAGAGACAAAACGTATATCTAAAAGGGTGAAAATGCGCAGTTTGCTCTCAGGGCTATTGGAAACGTAGCGCTAATTACGTAGGTAATTAGAACATTTGATTTGCATTCAATTATCCTCTTTCATTATTGGGTACGTTTATCTCGAGCGATTTTTTCCTACAGTGCTAAGAACAGGTTCTTTCTGTTGAGAGAAGTAGTGGCGACTAGATGCTATAATTTTGAGGTTAGTAAAATATTTTAACTTTTGTATTGTTAAATCTTGGACAATTTATCTATTTGAAACCTTTAATATTTCTCTTGTGATACACGAACTTAGAATTTTAAAATGTTTCACGTTTTCAAAATTTGTGACTTTAGTGGAGAAGCTTGGTTTTAGAGATATACTCCAAAGGTAGCCCAGCCGCTGGGTTACCTTTGGAATAAGCATGTCACCTAAGGAAACAACGTAAATAATTTTGTGATGGGCGTGGAAGCCAATTTATTTTATTTTACAAATCTGTTATAATTTAATTACTAATTTTATCTACGAAATAGTTTCAAAAATACGCTAAATTTACATAACAGCACCCAGTAGGAGTATAAGAATATACAGATGTGCAATTAAGTATTCCATAAATTACACGTGTAAATTAAAAGATAAAAGCATCACGTATTTTCTCACTTAGATTCCGTAGCTTCCACTTCGGGTTTTCTAAAAATAAAATCAGATTATTGAAATATTAAATGCACAATTATTATTTTAATAAAATCAGATATTTCTTATCATACTGCAGTTTAAGTTTTGTAACAACTAATGCTTCTCATTTCTTCTACAGTACAGGTAGCCACTTCAGAGACAGTGGCCAAAAAGGGATGGAATTTAGGTTTAACAGGGACTCAAGATCAAGCCAATGTAAATGTGGATGCTGTTTTGAAAAATGGTATGTCAGTTCTAAAGGCAAATGAAACTGTTAATATCCCTGGAAATACGGTGAGAAACCATCTTTCTTCAGGTAAAAGAGAGAGCTTAAATGAAGGGAAATTATTTTAACACAAAAACACGAGCTGGAAGTATTAGGAGGATAAACAGATCAGCTGATGTTGAAAATGCTATTCAATGAATAGCATAAATGGTCTATAGACGTCAAAGGAAAGCTGGTTTTTCATTTGTGCAAAACAGCCCATGTTCTTGATACGAAACTGTAATCGACTTTAAAATGTGCATGAAAAGTGTAAAAAAACTTCCTAAAAGGACAAAAATAGAAACATTCGTATGTTTATTCTGTGCAGATTCTGATTAAAAGAGTTTTATTCAAGTATATTTTCATTTCTCTCAAAAAGATTGTATTTTTGTGATAACAAAAATGAAGTTTAATATTTTGTAAGTTACTGTGTTATTTATTTTAGGCTCTTGAATATGTTTTTAAGTTTTTCAAAATATAGGTCACCTTTGGTTGCCTGCTCCTAAAGTGGCCTATAAGCTATTATTTTTAAATTTTGCTTAGGCACTAAGAACTTTTAACGCAAATATACTAACCAAGAAAGAAATATAAGTAGAAATTTCCCAAAATAATAAAGTCATCAACCTAAGTACAAAGTTAATTTTTTTAAAATATCTTAACAGTTTATTTGATTCACCTGCATTATATTAAAACAGAATGTACCAAAGCTCATTACAACCTTTTGAATCATTTATGTACATGAATTAATTCATCGCATTCTTCTCCATTAAACTTTCTGTAAACATAATGGATTGGCAGCAGCTTGCCCTTTCCGTTATTGACCTCGTCTTTACATCTGGTCTGCGAAAATAAAACTATGTAGGTGATGAGGTCGCCATTAGCCTCCTAAGTTGCATGTGTCATATTCGGGTTCCTTCTCTAGGCAAACCGCTTTCACTTTAGCTTAGTAGATTGGTCTTACTAAATTAAGAAGGTAAATCCTGCTATTTGATCGCCGTTGGGGTACGAGAACTCTTCCGCCTGAGTAACTGCTGGTCATCTTCAAATTATGGCAGACGATGCCATCTCCCTTGTTAAGCGCCCCCTAACATTAGACTTCCCCACTTATGGCTTTTAAATATTTTAATAAAAAATCCCCATAAGCTGGAGTGGCTCCCCTTAAGATATTGCTTGTTTTATGCTACCCCCTCAGCATTTTAACGCGTAATTTCCTTAACTATTTTTTAATGCTTATATATATATATAAGCATTTATATATATATATATATAAAACTCATAGCAGATTTCAATTTTGCGCCTGATTTTTATAACATTGTTGCAAATCAATGTTTCGATAAGTTTGTAGAGTATTTTCACCGGAATTGGTGAGAGGAAGCAATAGGCTTAACCTCCTTCCTATAAGTGCCATTGTGTGCATGCACCACCTGAAACGTCATCTCTCGTCACGTGCATTCTCAGCAAGGTTTACTTCAAGATTTGCAGACTGATTATTGTTGCGTATATATAAAATCCATATATTAAATATGGGTTAACTTGCAGTTATTTAGATATCAAAGGATACTAAATTTTAAATAACAATGTTCTCTTGCAGACACTATCCAACAGAGATATTCAGCCTTTTCTTTAGCAGTCCGCTGTTTTAAATGACAGGTTACTGTAGTTTAGCATGACTTTGTGAAGTAGCTACTATATTTCATTTTGTGTTGCTTGGATGTAAAGAAAATAAATATTATACAAAACTTACATTCTAAGCATTTTTATTTGCGATCATTGGAAGAGAAAACTGAAATTGAAAAACTGGGCAGACAAAATTCAAAATATGAGTAAAACTGTGATTTCAAAACATAGTAAGTATATAATGTTTTCTGTTGAAAACAAACTTCATCCTGTAGATTCCAAACTATAATCAAAGGGTTATCGACATATTTGCTGTCATGAAAACCAGAACAATAGATTGTTTTATTTAAATTTGCACGTTACTATGAATGTTAATTCTAGTTATTAAGATTCTAGAACTTGCGATCTGTAGCTACTGTTCTAGATATGTTCAGATTTTAGTTAGTATTACATATGACTGAAAAAAGGGCCGAAAGAAATTCTCTAACGGTATATAAATCGAATTTTTTCCCCGAAAAGTATGTCTAATTGTCTTTCAAAACGTTATTACGAGGAAATGCTAGAATATTAGCTAAAGGTGGAATAATTAAAGAAAACTTTTAATTTAATTCTATTTAACAATAGCAACAGAAACGTGACAAAAACGTCTTGAGGTCTAGAATGGCGCGTAATTGATTCTTTTTGAGCAGGAAGGAACAAAGAACTCAAATCCATAAGATGCTTAAATTAAAAAATGGAGATACTTTCTTAGAAATAGGTTTAAAATGAAGTACTTGCAACAACCGTTAATTATATAATATGTATATGCTGCTAATGCAAACGAGTGAAGTTGAAACAGTGCTGCTGATGACGCAATATAAACCTTCAACTGTTTTGTCTCTTTCGATGAACTTCGGCATACGAGAATTTCTATTAAAGAAGTCGTTCTAGATATCAAAATGATACCATTTAGCAGCGGTTCCAAACAAAGCCACGAGAGGAGGGTGAAATCACCACTCACTGCACCTTTTAATGTTTATAAAAGTCTCCTAGCATTGCTTTGTATGTATCAGTGGCGAATTAGGAGGTCGCAATACCACTCTTATTTATAAAAAGAAAAAGAAAAAGAACAAGAAGAAGAAAACTCACAACTAAGATTTTTACTTATAGACTATTTTTTTTTTCCAATCCAGTTTGTATCTTCTGTGACATGATTTGCTTTTAACCAGTTGTTTGGGAAGAAATAGTACAAAGTCTCTGAAGATAAACCAAGTGGTTGTCTTTTATGATGTTGCGATACTCAGTAGTTCAGTTTTAAAACATTTGCCGCAAATATGTGCGGGATCAAAGATTGCTGCTAACTTTGACGCAAACAAAAATAACATTGGAAATTTACCACATAACAAAGGTATAAACAATAAAATTTGTTTGCAACATTATGAATAGCTTTGAAAATTTTTTGAATTTCTTCAAATTTTTTGAATTCACTGTCAATAAAATTTAGCCAGGTGAGCCTTATCAGTTCTGCCTAATGTTTTTCTCCAGGCAACAGTAACAAATTAGTGTTTTTATTCTTTTAATTACTTTTCCAGATCACATCCCAGGTCTTCGATGCGCCTTGTTACAGTAAAAGAAAAACCTATTTAAACATTTAGAGCATCTTTAATCAGCCGCTATTATGAAGCATTCTCATATAAATTCGCCTTCACTAAGTGGTTTCATTTTTTTTACCAATAAGTTCAGAAATTTTGTAAGATAGTTTTACAACGTCTTTAGTACTAGGAGCATAAGTTTTTGTGATCTACTTCCACCTGGAAAGAAAATTTCCGAAAAATAATAATCATATTAACACAGTCGAATGCGCACATTATAAACAACTAAAAACTAAAATATTTAACAGAATGTGTTTACCGTAGTCATTGTGGTGATATGCAATAAAATGCCATTCAATGCTACAACGGGAGACATGATAAATACTTATTGCAACTTTATCGCCATCAGTTACATGCTTTATATATTATATTATATATAATATAAATGAAAAATAAAAATAAAATGACTTGTCTTCTTGCCATAGAAGGACTCCACGAGTCCTAAATATAGCGATCTCAAGTGTGACTTTTTCTTGGTGTTTTATCCTTTTGTACTATTATAATTACTGTTAATTTGTTACATTGTTAATAGTGTTACTTTATTTTTATTTTTCTTTTACATTGTTTGCACCTCTGGTGTTGCTTTTAACTTTGTTTATTAAGTTTAATTTGCTTTTGCGTGTTTTGCTTTTGACTTCTTTACTATTTATGTATTATTCTTTTAATTTTATTTCTTACTTTCTCTGTATTTTTAAATAGGCTTCACTGTTTACTATATATATCAGTTCTGAAGTTGACATCGTGAAATTCAACTCCAATCGTCACTGCTTCAGTATTGGTGTATCGCTGGTGCCTTTCACTACCTTCTTACCTGGAAGGAGAATTAAAAATTAAGAAAGAGGGGAAATGCTTCGAAAACTTTCTGTTATGGGATAATATTATTGGCTTAAGACAGACCTTAATTTCACATTATTTTCAAACCGTCGTTAAGGCGCGAACTTGTGAGCGGAAGGTCAGGGGTTCGAAACCCACCAAGACCGTTCTCCCTGACTGAGGATTCTTCCAGGTTTTCCTCAGTTCTCATAAATGACAAATGCTGGAGAGGTTACCCTAAACTTAGACCTGGAACATTTCCTTTCTTAAAAAAAACCCTTTCCCAAAATATCATTTAATCTCATTTATCATCAGTGTCCACCGCCTGTGGTGCCTCAGTAGTAAAACGGGCGCTAAACGCCATTAAGAAAAACATTACTTTCAGCAGTAGAATGTGTTTACCTATTATTTCCTTCCTAGGAAGTCAAACTATGTACAGTTACTGTTCCTGATTATAATTGTTAGAAATAAGTATATTATTCTAAATTTATGTAAACTATGTGGCATTAGTTGATCAAACGTTCTCTATTCAACAAAAATAACAATATAAAATATCATTAAAATATCACAATAACTCGGAATCTAAGCATTTTCAAACCCATACCGATATTACCTATTTTTATACTGCACAGATGAGGAACTTGTTCTTGAAGTTTTATCTTGTATTTTGAAACACTCTGTATAACACATCCAGTGCGCGGGGCTTGTTGCTGTGCGAGGTCTGCCAGATCTGCCGTTGTGAACACCGCGCATACGGTACCATGAGTCTCAAATTTGTCTCGAATGCGTGCAATTGTTACTCGCGTTGGGGTTTCTGTTCTGCACAAACGTCTCCATTGCCTTTGAACTTCAACAACATTCTCGGTTTTCCAATACCATTTCAAAATTGCTTTTCGCTGTTCAAACGACAACCGTGGCTTCATTTTGTTGTAGCAACGCTAGCATAACGTAATGTGAGTCTTATCTGTTTACAGAACATTATACGGTAATCTTGGTTTCATTTGTTAATTGTTGATTTACCTGTCACGTAGCAACGCTATCATAATGTGAGTTACATTTGTTTACAGAACATCATACTATATATTACCATTATTTTCGGTCCAACTTTGAAATATGTTAAATACATATCTACTGCGAAAGAGTATATACTTTTTTTGTCCCCCTCGGTATAAGCTCTCTCTTTTATCATTAAAATGTACAAAAACCCTTTTTTGCTTTCTATTAATAGTATTTAATTCCATAAACGTTAGATAACTTATTTCCCAGCAGAGATCTCGAAATGCATCCATAGCGAAACAAAATGAAAGCAGTGGATTGAGGTAGGACGAACACACAGAAGTAAACGATCACAACGGCCCGTGTCAAACAATCGAAGGAGAAGACGAGACTATTCCGCATCCGGCTATTATGAACACTCACAATGTGTTAGAATTTTAATGGCCAGCATGTAGACGTATCAATGTAAATAAATATTAACAAACAATTTACGAAGCTTGAACGAAGCTTTTTTATGTTAAATTATAAGTAATAGAGATGCTAGGTTTGGTATGAATAAGCAGAAGAAAATTCTCTATCATAGGGTGTAAACATATAAAATTCGACAACTGCTCTAAGTAGAGTTGCTATAGTTAAATGAATTTAGTGTGTTATACAGAGTGTTTAAGAATACTAAGAAAAACTTCAAGAACAAACTTCTAATATGTGAACTATAAAAATAGTTAATACCGATAAGGAACCGAAAATACTTAGGTTCCGAGTTACATATTTTAATGACACTCAATTTTTCGTATTACTTTAAGTTTAAAACGTACACATCCTACTGTCACACACTGAAGCCTGAGATTGGCGTTATTGGAAATGTTGGTAAAATTATCGGCAGTTTTATAATGTAGTTTTTATGTTTTATTTACGGACGCTCTTTAACATCTCAGGTCATCAGCGTCCTATTCAATTCAGGGCGTGAAACGGCCGACAAATTTTGCTCAGAGGCCTCTTCTTTCAGGCTTGAGGTTCTTTTTCGTTCCGTAAATCTACGACACGGGACCCACGGCTTTACTTCCCTTCCGAAGGAAGCCATACTTAGGATTTTTACAGCCGAAAAAATCCATCGATTTCGGCCGGGTTTGAACCCGCGATCTTGGGTTTAGGAGTCAAGTATGAGTACCACTACACCACCAGGACCGACTATAATGTACTACAATTATATGTAGTTAATTGAGAGTTTCTGTAAGCTTAATTAATACGGTAATGGAGAAAGGTGTGCCATGCCCCGTGAAGAGATGATTGGAATTTACAAATACTTTCGACGTAAAAACAGCAGGTTTAAAAGTATATTCTAGATCTCTGCAAATGAACGAAAACGATATTACATTTTTGCCCTTTAGTTTCATTAGCTGATACTAAAGAACGTACAAGTTAAAAAGTGTTTTAATTTTGGAAACAGGGCGTTAATCGCCATATATAAGTAGGTTAAGGTACACTCTCTTGATTCCGCTCGGATAATTAGTTTTATTTATGGAAATGCTGATGCTATTAGCTTCCAGTTTTCTATTACAATTTAACACATTTCCATCATATCGAGCAATTCTCCTCTGAAAATCGCGATTTAGGTCATAACAGCAGGTGAGTACAGACCTCACTGCGACATCTCATATGACCTGACAACCTGCCACAGTTCACTTTCGAAGAGTAGATGGATGAAAAATGCAAATTATAATAAATTGCACCTCAAACAAAAACCAATGGATTAAAATCGGGTGAGCGCAGAGATCAATTTTCACGCCCTGAATTGAATGGTACACTAATGATAAAAGTTGTTAAAGAACTCGCTTAAATAAACCAGATTACTTAGGCTACGACATCTGCATTACAGATACTGCAGGAACGAATACTACAATTTGTAGGTGCACCATCATGCATGAAGAGCGCTTCTTGATGAATGATTTGTGGTAACAGACCTTTTCTCTTTAGGAACTCTTGGACAACGAGAGGTCTAATCGAGTCCTGTATTCAGGCAGGAGGTGAACATTTGAATCTTACTATGGAGAGCTAGTGTCAAAAACTGATTAAAGACTCAGGTACCGAACATTTCCGGACCTAATATGTTATAAATCTACTTTTAATGGCTATTGTGAATATTTCGTTTCTGAAGTTATACCGTTTATTTTTTGAACACTCTGTATGTATAATAATAAATAAAATGGTTTTACACACTCCCTTTTTCTATTCAAGTATTCCATTAATACATACAACGGTTAAATGCAAGAGCTGAATTTACTAAGCATTTTGTTGGGGCACTATTAATTAGCGCTTATGAACTAATACAAAAATTAAATACCTCTGAGACTAAATTAGTTACTTGGATTTTGCAACGCACAATGATTCTACGAGAGAAAGCTGCCAGAGTCATTAATTTTCTGCCTTTGGGATAGGTAAGACAGTTTCACTTTCAGTAACAATTGCAAGCTTATAAAGTTATCGTTAAGGCTACCGGCTCTGGCAGCGGAATGGCTGGCTATACTTCGAAATTGCATGGTGCTGTTATTGGTCTCACTGAGCAAGATTGTTACATAAATTTGCGGAAGTTATTTCTTCTGTACGAGATAATGAAGTTGAGCCTAATTATTGTATTTTTCTATAGTTAGTGTTCCAGAACAATAGAACAACATTGTGAACTAAAATTACGAATTAAGATTCGCCTACCCAGGACCCTACTGTCACTATTGTTACGTTACTTTTAACTTTTTACATGTCAATGGTGTTCAAATTATAACGAAAACATTTATGTATCTGTTTTGCAATATTTTTGATTTTTAATTGTGAAATTTATATATGTTACTATGGTTTTAAGACTTTTGTGCAATTCATTTTTAATGCGAATTTTATTTTGAATTCAATTTCTACTAAAAGTTAAAATGTCCAGTTAAATTCATTCCGCATTTGCCATAATGAAATACTTTTGATAATGTTGGGTTTGAAATTTTATATAGGAAATTTTAGGGCTCATTATACCCGTAAGAAGCAGAAATGTTGAGAGGATTTCTGCTTTGAGGGCTGTACACTGGGTTCAGCAAATTTCCTTTCTATATCCCGTCAAATTCTACAAATTGATGGTGATGATATTCTCGTTAGACGAGCATTTCTTACCACCGAACTAAATTTTTAAGCTCGGAAAGAGGGAGAATTCGCTAGGGGCTAAGACCGGGGATTGAGTAGATGAGGAATCAATTCGAAGCCCGGTTTGTACACTTCTGCAGATGCGTGAGACGGCGCGTGAAAGGACACAAAAGGCCATGGTCTTTTTCTTCTTCAGTTCATCTTTCAAACGGTCTAACAATGCTGCACAACAGGCTCCTATTATTTTTGGACTCTTTTTTTAACTGACCTACTGGAATTATTCCTTGGGGAACTTAAAAAAATGGGGTCATTACCTTTCCAAGCGATAAAATTGCCTTCGCCTTCGGCCCACTTTCACATTGCTTTGACTGTCACTTCGAGTCACAAATCACTACAAATAAATGTCCTTTTGGGTGCATTTTTCCAACAGTTGGCTATCTTCCATTACAGACATAGTTTTTAATGATATCCTTTGTAGTGCACTTAATTGCACTTGCTTCGTTTTCGATGCATTTTCGGCCACATTTAAACAAATTGATTAAAAAATACTGGGTAATCAATTACTTGGATTTTACTGCGAGTCATTTTAAATGAATGACGTCATTATTGCGGAGCGAGTTGATCTAGCTCTGAGAATTCGCTCAGGGTAGGGAGTGAGCCTTATGATACATGCAGTCTCACCGTAGTTATTATGTCCTGGTGGTCTAATGGTAAGCATACCCGGCCAGGGTATGATGGATATTTGTAAAAATCCTAAGTATGGCTTCCTTATGGAAGGGAAGTAAAGCGTAGGTCCCATGTCGTACATTTACTTCACGTAAAAGAACCTCAAGCCTGAAAGAAATAGCCTCTGAGCAAAATTTATTGGCCGTTTCAGTCCTGAATGGAGTGAGACGCTGATGACCTGAGATGTTAGAATGTCCATAAATAAATAAATAAATAAATAAATAAATAAATAAATTAAAACATCGTAGTTTTATTTTACGTTTGTCGATATTGATGGGAGCACTGCGCACTGTTGACGCTCGCTCTTATTGGTTGACATTACCCAGTAGGGGTAACGTCCGCGCTCACTAGAAAATTCTTATCTTGGCATTCGGAAAACAAATATAAACAAGTAAAAGTAAAATTGTTTACAATATGTGATTTTATTAGCTCTTTTACCTTTCGCTAGGCTGCACATTATCGTACTCTCGAAGCCGATACCCTTTCACCTCTCCTTCAAGGCAAGGGCACTGACTAGTAATTATGTCACCCATTCAAACTGAGACCTGGTAAAATCCGATTAGATTTGATCACCCAGTGTGTATTCTTCAACAATGATGCAGAGTTCCCACGAATATCATCCAATTTGCTTTGATCTGCGTGACCGTTCACTTCTTGAAAAATAATGTGCAATCCATGCGCTAAGTGTTCAAGCATTAACCACGCGTTGCGTCTGACTGACACAAGAATAATAATTAGCAACAATGCCACTAAAAGATATTTTTGCTTAGCTGCAAAATTTACTGGGGGTTTCATATGGCTCTCTTATAAATCAAATATTTGAAAATGAATGTTTCTATTGTGTTGACACAGATGATCTTTAAAACATTTAACAACGTCATGCTTCCGTTGACGGTGTTTTGTAGGTCAGAGATGGCCTGCAGGCTGAAGGCTGTAAATTACTCTGAAAGAAGTTTTAACTTGACCGACATTGTATAAACGTTGATGGTTATATACTCCAAACTTTATGCTACTTTATGTGACTTGCTCACTGAACAGAAACGACATTTGAATCGCCATTGAATTATCTATTCTATGGCCGCCTTCATAAATAATGATACTCTATGGCTTTAAAACCACAAAGAAAATGACTACTAGGTCATAAAATTATTATTTTAAAAGTTGTTCTGTCCAGGTGGCCCGGCTTCGGTCGTTGCTCTTCAGATGCTCCTGGTGCGGGTTCTGCGGACCCTGAGTACCCGTGGTACTTCTGACGTTACTAGAAGGAGCCGGGCCGGATTTGAAACGAGCCCCTCCCGCAAGGGAGTTGTCCGGATTGGGTTGAACTCAGCTTGGCAGTGGTCCCGAAACTCACGGGAAATTGAGTACTCACGACGGAAGCCTGCCTACGGCGTGTACCCTGGGGACAGGTTCGCCTGAATCGCTGTCATTCGTGGGGAGGGTGGTGGCTACCTTAATGCTGGGGCGACTCACCTCTATAACACGAGTAGGTCTGCTAGATGAGACCTCTCCACCAGTAAGAATCTGGAAGCTAAGGCAACTTAGCGCGTCTGGGCATCGCAAACGTCTGCAGCCGAACGGCGGGTCGGAATAGCTACAGGTGGCGTCCTAATGCAAAAACCTACGGGATGCGCAGATCTCTGTGAAAAATTTTGCCCACGGCAACATCCCCTGGTAACAGGGAGGGGTCCCTTTATAATGTCCAGGTGGCCAAATTCTCAATCCTCTTCTTAATACCGTGCTTTTAATTTTATCCATGCATATTTTTAATTTATAACATTGTGTAAAAAAAGCAGCAATATATCTGTATATTTTACCTTAGCTAAATATATTAGGCATAATCATAAAAAATGAAAAGTTTATAAATTGAAAAAAAATTAATAACATTTATATATGGATACATTGTTATTGAGTAGTGTTTAACGCCCGTTTTTACTACTGAGGCACCACAGGCGGTTATATGGATACAGCTGATGTAAAAATTTATATAAGCTTCTCTGCAGATATTTATGGTCAACTCAGTTGAATGAATATGCAGAATGAATCTTCTCTACCAACAAACTTTCACAAGATGTTTTCTGAGTGTTTTGATATAAGGACTCATGGTCTCCGGTGGCTAATTACCGGGTAATTTCATTGTTTTCGTTTTGTAATAACCCCACCTTTGTATCTATTTACCCGGAATATGATTGTTTCCAAACAATACACAACATTTGACTGCTGTAGAGCATATTTACATTACGATTCGCCAACAATTAATCAGCTACACATCACCCCCTGTCAATTGTAGTATTTTTTTTAAGAATAGATGACCAACATTAAAAAAATGATATGAAAAAACCCAAATTACACTGTTACACTGTTTAAAGTATCAAAATGCCGACCGTCATGATCACAACAAACTTCACAGCGACGCCTCATAGACTGTCACACACGTTCCAGCATCGCAGGAGATTGGCGCACATCGTCAGCGGCTGCTGCAATCCTAGCAACCAGGTCAACATTAGTTTCGACAGGAGTCATTTACACTAGGCTCTTTTCGTGACCCCAGAAGAAAAAGTCCATGGGTGTCAGATCTGGTGATCGAGCTGATCATGGAACAGGACCACTTTGACAAATCCATCTGTGTCTGAACTGTTCATCAAGGTATTTCGTAACACTCACTGCAAAAGGTGCTGGCGCCCCATCATGTTGAAACTATAAACGCCTGCAAATTATTAGCTGAGACAGAAGTGAGCAGGAGTTCAAGCCTGGTGGTGGACCGCAATGAAAACATGCATTACTACGCTCTACTACAGCAGCCTTAGGTTCTGTTTTGTTTGGAAACAATCATAATCCGAGTAAATAGATACAAACGTAGTTGAATTACTACAAAATGAAAGAAATTACCTGGTAAAGAGCCACCGGGAGACCATGGGTTTCTTATATCAATACACTCAGAAAACATTCCTGAACAACTTGTGAAACACACACACACACACACACACACACACACACATGTACATATGTATATATTCGTGGCTCGTTACAGATCTTTGCAGAGAACAACTTTAATGCAGGTAATTATCTTGAGTTTCAGTGTTTGATATTATCTTGATTTCTGTTAAATACAACAGCTGTTAAGGAACCATGGTAAATGATTTAGTGTTAAAAACGGTTGGGTTTTTATTCTATTTATACCGATTAGCATGCATATCAAGACTAATAGATAGATACGAAATGGATTTTTCCTAAACTCAGTTTCCTGTCTGAAAATTGTTCAAATTGATCTCCTCTAAACGTTTGTAACAAATTTATAATTAATATCTGATTACTATAGAACTGCGTCGGTCCTGGTGGTGTAGTGGTTACCATACTTGCCTCCTAAACCCAAGATCGCGGGTTCGAACCCGGCCAGGACCGATGGATTTTTCCGGGCGTAAAAATCCTAAGTATGGCTTCTTTCGGAAGGGAAGTAAAGTCGTGGGTCCCGTGTCGTACATTTACGGCACGTAAAAGAACCTCAAGCCTGAAGGAGAGGTCTCTGAGCAAAATTTGTCGGCCGTTTCACGCCCTGAGTTGAATGGGACGCTGATGACCTGAGCTGTTAAAGAGCGTCCATAAATAAATCAATCAATCAATCAAAAAAAAAAAAAAACTACAGAACTGCGAGAATTTTCTTGAGAGATTATAGCTTCACTGATTCGGACGTAAGTCAGAAGTTACTAGCAAAAGTAGAGGGCACAAGTTTTTATTCCTCTTGAGTCAATCCGAGGTTTAAGTGGGAAGTTCAATACATCTTAATTTCAGAGTAAATGATAATACTTTTTATACAGTTAAGAAGCTAAAACAATTCTTTATAAACCAGAATATATATATATTCTGATATATACGGTAAACGAACAGACTTCCACATTTTTTATGCTTCACAGGAAAATAATCTAATGGATCATTCGTTAATTTTGTACAAAAAATCTTTACCAGTTATCCGATGAATGTGGTCTACTGTAAGATTATATTAGCCAATATTTTGCTTTATCCCTATTATAGAATAATGTTATTTACAATTATTTTTTACTGTTTTTCTCCAAAGTCTTTATTCGTTTTAACTAATGCATTTTGAAACTTTGTATTAGCTTTGTATTAACTTGCGTACTAGTGTGGGAAAAAGTGTTGCTTAGATATTAATAAAATAAAATAAAAATAAATGTTGTTTATATTAACTTGTGTTTTATATACAGGAAGTTTCAAATGTCACTACATAAATATATGCTTCTAATCCCCGCATTTAACATTAGTGTAGTCGGAAACGTTTAATACAGGAAGGTTGCAAATGTTTGTTTTTAGTCCAGTGTCAAAAGGGCATATAAACTTAAAAAAAAGAAAAATATTTAATTAATCACCTCTAACAAAACAACTTCATAGTTAATAAAATAAAATAATTAAACCATTTTAACAACAAAATAATATCCTTCTAATATCAAATAATAGGACAAAATAAGTAAATCGCGGGATTTACCCGCACCCCTAAAGTTTTAACGCCCAATTCTTCAATTCTAAGAAAACAAAAATAGATAAATAAATAAATAAAAAAACAATTGGAAAAAACTTTAGGAATATGTCTTATCTTATACTAGATTCTATTTTTTTTAAAGGCAATTAGAATCTAGTATAAGATAAGCAATATTCTATTAATTCAATAATATAACAAGAATATAATAAGAATATACTTATTCTTATTGTACATCTTCTTGTGAATGCGTTCAAGCACACAGGAGAAGGATACCGGAAAAACTCTTTATGCAGATGGATAGATAGACAGTCACTAAAAGCATGGACTTCCCATTAAATAAATTAGACGCAAACCTTAATGGCAGGCAAATACTGTGCGTAGCGGTGTTGCCATATTAATGTGTATGTATGGAAGCTGTCGGCCTCAATTACCAAAACTGAGTTTTTCAGAAATCAACACTTGTTCTATACCTGGAACAACATAGTGTTTTTTCTTTTCTTTTTTTTTCTTTTTCTTTCTTTCTTTCTTTCTTTTTTTTTTTTAATATTTTGTCCTCATTATACACAATTATCCTACTTTGACTGCGTAACACAGACACACAACTGCAAAGCGGTTTTGTTTACATATGCATCTTGAAAGTGCATTAAATAGCTCTCTATGCTTTGCTTCTTTTTAGTTTACTGAGAAATAGCGAATATACAGTTAAATCAAAGACTAAATATCTCACTAACTATGGGGTCGTACAAACCAGAGACTAGCACAGATTTATTCAAACTTCAAGCTCTTCCTGATTATTTTTTTTTGCATTTGCATTATGTATATTTTTTCCGAACGTAAAATAGAAATGATACCCTCTCAATTATTACAAATAATAAGTATAATTGATAATACGTGCAAAGGGGTAGAGATTACAAATGATTGGATTGGATGCAGCCTGCCAGTAAGTTTCACGTCAGCTTTAAGCCATTATTCTTGGTATTCAGAAAGTCTAAACACTGCTATGGATGCCCGAGGTCGTTAAGGCGCGGACTCATGAGCGGGGGATCTGGGGTTCGATTCCTACTAGGACCGTCCTCTCTGATTAAGGTTTTATTCCAGGTTTTCCTCAGTCCTCATAAATGGCAAATGCCGGGGTGGTACCCTAAATTTAGGCCTGGAACGTTTTCTTCCTTTAAAAAAATCCTTTCTCATTTTACCATTTCGTCTCATGTATAACCGCAATTTTAAAAAAAATTAAACCAAACTCGGGAGGTATATGCTATTGAAATAAAATAAAGAATAGTTACTAAAAAATCAGTGACATCTGATTACTAGGAATGGGGATTTACCTGAAACCAAAAATTTAAAAATCGCTCCAGCTTCATCAATATTTGCTTTTTCGTAGCAAAACATTACTGTCCGCGCCTGTGGTGACTCAGCAGTAAAAACGGGTTAAACACTATTAAAAAAAAGAGAGTCTGAACTAAGTGATTTATGTAACTGTATATTGTGGAGCAACAGACCTTTTCTCAGTGAAAGCTAGGCTCTTCATGCTCCGCAAAGAGTTTGCTTTGACACGGGAGGAGGGTAGTGGAATTGTGCTGAAATAAATTTCACATGCGATAAACTATTTTTCAATTACTACTTTTTGGGATACTCTTTGTACTGGGTGATTAAAAAAAACACCGACACCGCTTTCTATGTCGTGTGGGACGGAAAACTAATCATTTTTCGAGGGGACCTATGTCCGGAAATGCATAGTTTGCGCGCTGTGAGGTGTCAACGAATGACCTTCAAAGTGATCACATCGGCGGTCAAAGACTTGTGATTGTATGCGAAGTATTTCACTCTCTGCATGAACACGTGCATTTAGTAAGTCCTTCTCCTCTATTTCCAACCCATATGTTAACAACGTTGATTACTGTGAGTCACTTTAGTTTCGGTTTTTTTTTTTGAGTCGTGTTTAACGCCCGCTTTTGCTACTGAGGCACCACAGGCGGTGGACGCTGATGATACATGAGATGAAATTATAAACTGGGAAACGATTTTTTTTAGGACAGAAGCTTTCCAGGGCTAAGTTTAGGGTACCTCCCCGGCAACTGCCAGTTATGAGGACTGAGGAAAACCTGGAAAAAACCCCAGTCAGGGAAGACGGTCCTGGTGGGATTCGAACCCCAGACCTCGCGCTCACGAATCCGCGCCTTAACGACCTCGGCCACCCGTGGCGGTCTCTTTAGATTCGGGGTTTCTTCCGCCCACAGATGCATGTTGTGTCACTTTGATACCCCACAGCGCCCAAACCGAGCATTTCCGAACATGGACCGTCTATTGAAAAATGACCAGTTTGCCGTCCCACACAACTCTAAGCATCACTCTGTCTATAGTTGGAATGTTTCTGCATACGTCATAGATCAGTTTTCGATATACGAGCATTTAGACACTTGACAGGTGTTTACTTAAGAAGAAAACGTGTTCTAATCATTGGTGAAGCGCGATTTTTTATATAAGGTACGGTGAGGTACAGGATTTCAAAAGTAATGGAAGTTTTTCCCATAGGAAATCTGATTTTTTTTGAGAAATTTGATCGGATCATTTGGCAAATTCAGCGATATGTTAATATGTATACTATTACTTCAGATATTAAATAATAAACTACCTTTTATCTGAACAGATCTAAGAAAATGCTGCATTTGACAATTACATAGAAATAGAGGGAAAACAGTTATAATTGGCTAGCGTGAAGAGTTACCAACCTTTCATATGTTTCGCATAATGATTGGAACGCATTTTAAAATTAATAAGTCATAGTAAATGACAATTACTGTTAAAATAAAATAAAATTTTCGCAGTAAAACTAAAATCGGCAAAATACAATATTTTAAATTGGTATCGTCTGCATCTTGGTCTTTCTGTTGGGTTCTGCTATAAAATAGCAAAAGTAATCAAATAAACTCTCTGCTCAAGGCTAATCTACACAGTAACGAAATCTCCATGAAAGGCGCCCTTCACCTTTTCCCGAACTGTGTCTGTGAAAGTCACTACTGCGTTTGCGCAAGGCAGGCTGAGCTTTCGTCCTTTTTTGTTGGTGATCGGCTATGTCACAGAAAGTACAATAGTGAAAATAATAAATTTTCAATTCGTCAATTCAAATTAACACATAAGTCAACACACTATATTTGGCTGGACTAAGGCTTACAGCCTTAATGGGTGCTTCGTTTCTGGTTATAATGTACATATAATTTTCCAATTTCAGCTTTCATTCTAATATATTTATACTTTTAAAATTAGTTATTTTGAGAAAGTATTGCACTGTCTTAAACTTTCAGCATACTTTAAAATCGCAAGAACAGTTTTGAACATTTATAAAATTCACAAACTAGAGTATATTTTATAAATGAGTAATTTTGGTAAAGACTATTGAAATGTTAAAATATATATTCATCATACTTTTTATGCTCTATGTATTTTAAATCTCTAAATTTCGCTTCTACCTGGACACAAAGAACAATGAACCTGGGATCCATATTGCAAATGTCATTAAGCTGATATTAACTCTTAAACTCGAGACTACAAGTTACGATATTCTATCGAAGTGTTCGGGAAGTAAACAAAGGATGGGTAACAGATACGTGAGAATCACTTCACATTAACGAGTTCTTATTTATACTCATGATCATAAACCGTGGCGTCCGGTGTTGGTAGCGTCAGCTGACCTACAAAACTCTCCAAGTATGTAGCACAGAGACTGTTTTTTTTTTCCTTCCTTTATTTTTTTATCGTGCAAGCAATGGAAAGCGACATAACCTGACTGGCTGGTTTCTATTCACAAGATTCTTCATGTGCTGTAGTGGAAGCATCCTGAAAGACCTCTGACCATGCAGAACACTGTTGTTGCACATCTGCGAAAGTTGTTGCTGTTGCGTCTAAGTGATTGCGATACATGCTTCGGCATACCAACATTTTTGTACTGGATGTTCCAGATACTTGGGAGTCCCGCAACAGTTATGAACATCCTACATATATAATATCTGGTGCTTTAAGAATAATCATTAGTGAATTTCGAGAAAATTTATGATTAAATCTAATTTTTAGTATTTTTAGTAATAATTAGTAACTATAAAATACTGATTCTGACTTGCCTTATTTTAAACACGCATATTTAGTTTCCAGTCACCATTTTTAAAGTTTTTTCTACGTCTTAAAACTTCAAAGTGCACGTTACATATGCAAACATTTTAATGCTTTTTTCTTCCTTTTAAATGTTACAGAAAGTTTTTGTTGCAAACCAATGGAATATGGTAGACAAATTCATACGTCTAAAATTGTTATTTTATATTTAGAGGAAGTTAAATTTGATATTAAAATATTTAGAAGTCTAATTTACACAAGATATTTTCAAAAACAGAGCAGTTAAAAAGATAATGTATGATAATCTTCTTGTTAAAATATACAATAGCAATTAAAGTTTACATTGCAAGCAACTTATTAGTGTCTAAAATAATTGTAAATATAGCTCTAACTTCTAAAGCGTGACTCAGGCGTGACACTTGTAACTAGTATTGGGGAGATACCGAGTTCAAATCCCTTGCTGCCGATCATCATGATCATGTTTTTTTTTTTTTCATGGTTTCCTCTAGTCGCTTAGGCGAATGATAAGATGAACCTTTTATTTCCACAAAATTTCAGTTCTCTGATTCAGTTTCTTTGGTTTTGTTACAGGTCGACAACGCAAGGCGAGGGACCGATACTGTGTGCGGTATGACGGTGGCTTGCGCTTTGGAAAGCTTTCTTTTCAGGATATGAAAGTGGTATGAGAGGTTCGAATTCCTTGGAGGAGGTTCGGCTGGCATTGGGGAGTTCTATTTGTAAACAGTTTCAGGGACCTCGTCTAAGTCCGTGTCTCCTCGTCCGCGAATCCTGGTCGCCAGATAGTTCCCTTTCTTCATTGCTTCATCCTGGAGGTGTAGGCACAAAGGGTAGCCCTTGGCCAAATCTGAAGTGCTGAAACTTCTAACCCATAGGGGCTATAGTAGTTAGTTCGGCAAATAGCACCATAAACTTTTTCTATAATCAGAAAAAGCTAGTGCTCTTAGTTTAAAACGTAAACATTTCTATAATGAATAAATTAAGGAAAAAACCTACAATGACACTTCAAAGCATTTTAATCCTACATTGAATACTCTTAAATTGTATACAGAAATTGAAAGTGGGCATCTGTAGTTGCTGGATATTTGCCACAACTTTATAACAAACATATAGAGACTACTGCAGATATCAGAATACGTGGTACGACAAAATTTCAACACACGAACTCAAGGACGTCAACGTACAACATCGAGCTGGAGGAAATCTTCTGAAGCCGATAGTCTATGAAGGCGAAGGCAAAGCTAGAGTTGGAGAAATTTATTAAAAATATGAACAAAAATTAAATTAGGCTGCTCTATTCCGGAATGGCAAACGAGCCTGCAATTTATCGAAAAAGTTCTTTGTCCTAAGGAATGTTTTCGGATATCATAATATTAATGCTAATTGTCATCAGTTCTCAAACTGTTATTTAACGTTATAAATTTAATATAAGCATTGAAGTTAGGTCCCTTCTGTAAAATATTAGATATTAATAATGAAAAATTATTTAAATATTTTTATAATATAAATTACTCAAAACACATCGTTTTCGCAGACATTTGTAATTATTTGAACATTTTTATGATTTATATTGTTCTTATTTCAATATAGCAACATTATAAGTTACAAAATTAATGTCATTAAATTTATTTTTGTGAGCATAAAGCGAAGTTTAATGCTGTTAATACACTTTTTGTACATATTTAGTGATTTTGGTTAACAATATTACATTAAATGGAGCTTTTCATCTGAGATGAAAGATGTAAAAGAATTAATAAGAGAATTAATTACACAACAACACATACCTGCGCTGTGGCTAAAGGAATTCGCATTCAGCATTTTCTGTTACACTGCATGTTAATATAAACCTTTTAACTCTATAAAAGACAAAAAAAAAAAATAATAAAAAATAAAACATTACGGCATAGACCTGCCCTACTCTTCTTTTCAGATGTTCAAAGCGTATATCTCTTAGTTATTTAAAGAAAGAATTTAAAATTCAATAATTTAAAATTGTTTATGCAAAAGTACTTTAGGAACACATATATATTAGCACTTTGTCCGCTAGGCGAAAGTCATTCCTTAACTTTGACTACTTTGGCTGTCTCGTGTATGTCAAGTGCTCTAAGAAGTAGACATCAAAAGACCAATGTGACAATTTACATTCTCCACAAGTAATTGAATTCATTTTCACTACAAGTAAACCTCCCACAAAGACAACAAGCTAAAAGGTTCTGAATAGTTTTTTCTACGGAGATGAAAACCACAAAACCACGACAATTTTCCTCACTCCAAAACACCAAAATGTCTTATTTAATATTGTACAGATGAACAATTAACAGCAAGGAAGCTTGAAGAGAGCTTCAGATTGCCATGCTTATCGCGGTGTTAGATTATTTTTAAAAGTTTATTACAGCTTAATTATAGGAGACAGCTTCTAATTTCTATACATCAACACTAAGTTTACGTGCAAACGAATTGTTTAAAAATGCGCATATAGTATTAAAAGGTACACCTAAATATTTTATTGAGAAGAAATATGTTGGTTCTAACCGTACGCACTTTGTCTGTGAAAGTCCCAGTTGCTGTGACCTGCAAACTGGTCCTAGCATGCCAATGGGCTCCTATCTGACATTAGAAACTTTTCCGGAAACACCCTGTCTTTCAAGTTCTTCCAGTAAGCACATTCAGTCAAAATACGCAACCATAAGAAAAAATGGGTAGGGGAAGCAAAATTTCACCTGCCAGAATTATCTGTCATTTTTCCTTCCAGACTAAACCATTCCATCCCATGTTGTCCCGAAAACAAGTGTATGCAACATTAGTTTAATTTAATTCACTAAACGCAACAAAGTTTTGACAGTTCTGCAACAACTACCTCTATGTTAATATCAGAATTTTTGCAATTTTTATTTTATTTCTTCAATTTTCCTTGTATCTCTACTTCTAATGTGGAATTATATTTTATAGCTTATTTGGTATCACGAAATGTCAAAACTATAACATTGTATCCATTTTAAATAATACCTCATAGATCTTGTTATAATAACAACAAAATTCTCGCATTATTGTGCTGTTCGACAATCATTTTGTAATTCATGGTACTTTCATCCAGAAACACATATTACTTTTTAAATTACTCGACACTTTTATCTAATCACAGCATTTAACATATTTTATAAGAAATATATGGGACTAATTAAATATTATAACACTTTTTTAAAGAAAAATGATCTTAACTACAGAATACAAACAAAAACAGAGACAGTGCATGCTATCTTTTTTTTCCCCTCGGTTGGTATTAGAAAATCTAACGGAGCGATTGTAATAGTCGACTTTTGTCCATTTCAGTCTCACGGTTTCTCATTAGTTTTTTTAATAGTGTTTAACGCCCGTTTTTACTACCGAGGCACTACAAGCGATGGACACTGATAATACATGAGATGAAATGATATATTGAGAAAGAATTTTTTTTTAAGGGAGGAAACATTCCAGATCTAAGTTTAGGGTACCTCCCCGGCATTTGCCATTTATGAGGACTGAGGAAAACGTAGAAAATACCTCAGTCTGGGAGGACGGTCCTGGCGGGATTCGAACCCCAGACGTTCCCGCTCACAAGTCCGTGCCTTAACAACCTCGGCCATCCATGGCGGTCTCAATAGAACAGATATTCAAAAGTATAACAAGTGTTAATATTCTGTGCTCAAATTTCACTTTTATTCTGATTCTATTCATGAAATAGTGCTAAACCCGTATTTTGCTCTTCTCTATTGGCATTACTAACAATCAACATGCTTCTGTAGCCAGATTGCTTGAAAAGATAAAATACACTACGTGGTGATTAATCGGTAATCTCAGACTCTCTCGTGCTGGTGATAATTCAGCTATATAAATGTGAAATACTCCTTCACAAATTCAGTTAACATCGCTCCTCCGGTTAATATTGTGCCCTTTTCAATATTTTGGGTACTTTGGCAGATTTTACCGTTTACCCTTTTAGGGTCCCGTGACTTCGTTAAAATTCCGTTGTTTTCTACAAAACGGCAGAGTCCTTTAAGGTGTTTCCAATATCGCTATGAATTCCTATTCCTTTCATATTTTTTTCACAAAGTATATATTGCGATCATTTGTGATTTCTATTGTCCAAAAATACACATTTGCTCTTCTGAAATAATTGTCAACGGAGAAAAATTGTTGTACAACTATTTCTAATGTAGGTGGCTTATAATAAAACTTTGCAATTACGAGTGGCGTCTGTAGGTTATTACGAGAGCTTTTCAAATTACGTCATAATATACACAAAGCATGTTTTAGCAGTCGGATTTATGTCCATCACGGCTTACACAAAATCGAAGCATTGCAAAGAGCTTTCCAAGAGTTTCCAAGACAGGTCTTTGTAAAACATTTTGGAGGCCATAGAGGAGGAACAGTGATCTCGTTCTATTGTAAAGAAACATCCTTGGGAATGTGTAGTGAGTACATAAATATGGGATTATGTCAAGGTAACAGCGTGCAACATGTATTGTTTCATTTCGTTGTACCCTGCTACAACAAAATGAGCTTGCCAACAAAGCGCAGCGAAATATTTGATAATAGATGCACAAGAAAGGAGAAGACAATTTTCTGTTCCAGGGATCACTATATAGCTATAATGTTCCTTCAAAAAATATGATGGTGACTCCCGAAATGCAGACTTGATTAAAATGTCCCTGTGCGACTTCATTTACGTGTCTAAGCTAATAACGCCAAGGATTATAAAACAGCACAAAAATTAATCGGAACAATAAACCACATAATGTACAGGGCTAGGACTTGTGCGTGATAAAATATGTACCTAAGTATGAACTAAAAGTTCCAAAATATGGAGTAAAATGCAAAATATATGCGTATTCATGCTATAAAAATCCGGTTAAAGATGTTATTACTTAACAACAATAATTTAACCTTCTTGATATTGATATACACTTATAATTGTGCAGATATTTCGCACTATTGCAAGTTAACTCATCTTAATATTTCTTGTTAATTGCGTAATAACAAAACATTGTTTTACATTTTCAAACGTGGGACTGCTTCTATTGTCTCTTAAAATGACTTTCTACTTGCTAAAACTCTGCTCAACATAACACAAATTATCGGGACCACTCTAAACCTAGCAACATCTTGTGAAGTCAATTCCAGATCTAGTTCACATTTAATTCAATAATTAAAATGTTACTGAAACTGAACAGCCTGGATTCTTGGTTGGCACTGTGTTTAACTTCGGCGCAATTCTTGAGTTCCAACAGTGACAGTGTTGGTGCATGAGAGATACTCACACAATTTGGGAATATTTCTAGCGAAGACCCGACAAAGAAGGTTAATTGCTATAGAGAAGCAGGGTTGGTGAGAGTGTGTGAGCAAATGGAAGGAAGGCTCAAGAGTAAGTGTTCTATTCATGATGTATATATATATTCTATAAGTAATTTCATATATATATGAAATTACTTATAGAAAACGTGTGATGTAAGTATATCGATGTGTTTGTATGTGTATATATATTTCAATTGTTACGAGGATGATATCAGCATGTACGGCCGGAAGGTCCATGCGACTGGTGCATTTATTTATATAATACAATAGAAGTCCATTACTACTAATTCTGCGATTTTCCTAGTGCAATTGTCGGTCCTGGTGGTGTAGTGTTTACCATTCTTGGCTCCTACACCAAAGAACGCGGGTTCTAACCCGGCCAGGACCGATGGATTTTTTCGGGCGTAAAAATCCTAAGTATGGCTTCCTTCGGAAGGGAAGTAAAGCCGTGGGTCCCGTGTCGTACATTTACGGCACGAAAAAGAACCTCAAGCCTGAAAGAAGAGGTCTCTGAGCAAAATTTGTCGGCTGTTTCACGCCCTGAATTGAATGGAACAAGTCCATAAATCAATCAATCAATTTCCTAGTGCAACAGTTAAAATATTCTGTAACTTTCCTCAAGATGTTCAAACCTTTCGAATATTTGTTTTCCTTTTGAGAGCGTTTAACGCAATTTCAATGTAAAATTTTTCTCGGGTGTGTGCTATATCATTTTACTGTTTTATCACAAAAAATGTGAACTTGTGGATACATTGAAGAAGCAAAGTCCTGAAACATTCAACACATTCTCGACGGCTTCCTTAACTGCATAGTATTCTATTGTCTCTAAGCACTAGTTACGATTGTTTTTCCGCGTTCCACACTTTATCCAAAAATCAGAATCAGTTTTGAAGTAATGTGATGCTAATAAAATAATTTTAAATTACCTGTAAAGAAACAATAAAATATGGGAAAAAAATAAATGAATGTTGAAATATGCAAAGACACGTTTTTTCCCAAATATGTAAAAATGTGTACTATATCCAGAAATATGAACAAATATGGAGAATAAGATAAGTTTTAAATCATTCCACATATAATTATTCATGAACATAATACAACATTTTAAATGTAACTAATGAAAAGATAAAGAGGCAGTTATATAGGGTGACGCAAAAGTAACTAAACACTCACTAAATTTGATTTAGCAAAGAACTTCACTTTTTTTATATCCAAACTGTTTCCCTTTTGCATTAGTGCATCATTGGAGTCCACCTGGAACACTTTGACAAAGGAAGAAATCTTTTGGGGTAAGTTCACGTAATCTTGTTGGAAATTCAATTGCTGCACGACATTCAAGCACTCTTCTATTGCAAACGATATCAACTTACGTCCGAACAACTGTAGCATGATGCGCAGGAGTTCCATCGAGTTGGAATCAGAGTTGATCAAAGTTGCCCAACTGCATGATGATTCCTGGTATAGCCTCTTGAAGTAGAACCAAGCACTTGTTACCATCGAGGTTTCCGTCAATAAAGTGCGGTCCATTTTACACTTCGTATCGAATTTGAATCCCAAACATTTAAGCCGGGTTGGTTTAGCGCTTGTTCCAAAAACAACATGATGGTTTTCCATGTATCAATAAATACATGTTGTTTTACATGTCCCGATAACTTAAAGGTGGCCTCACCCGACAACACAACGTTTTGAAAGAAATTGGGGCCATATCGATACTGATCTAATATAATGTCACAAAATTGAAGCAGCTGGTCTGGATCACCTTCCAACAAACCACGTGTCAGACGTGTAATGTACATTTTGAACTTCTGCTTGTGCAATATACTTTGATTGACCGACGTCATATTGCTGAAAATTCTGTTTTGTAAACTTTCTTGGACTTCCTCAGTTCGTGCTGTCCTAGGTCGCCCACTACGGCGTGCATTCAAAACAGAACCTTCAGTTTCAAAATTATGAAGTACATGGTAAACAGCCTTACGTGATGGTAGATCTCTCCATTCCCCCAGTACAGCACTTAAACCTCGTGGTAAACGATCTTTACAGCAAAAATTCTTTCCTCTTTCGATTAACATTTTCAACTATTACGGACAATTCATTGCTTATTTCCTGCTCTTTCCGCTGACAGTATTACCAACCTAGCAACATACGTACAGTTAAAACAAATGAAGAAGGAAAACGTTTTGAACATAACATACAAAGAAGTGAAATTATATGTTAACTGAAATTCACTAAGTGTGTAGTTACTTTTGCACCACTCTGTATATAGATCCTAGCTCTGAAAATGTGATATTAACAGACGTTCTGCGATTTCTTGTACCGGAAAGAACATTTCTCGATCATGACGGAATACCTCTTTAAAGTTTTGATTCCATGCACACTTCTTTCATGCTTCATCCATATGCGTTATTATTGTACTTCTTTTATTTTTGTAGTTCGCATGTTTTTAATTCGTAGTTTTGAATGAACTATGGACTTTTTCTGATTTCACCATCCTGTTGAGATATTTCGTGAACTATGCCTTATAAAGTCGCTGCGAAAAACTACATTAAAAAGAAAACAAATAGATGCTAAATGCATATTCCCCACTCATATTGGAGCTGTGTCCATGTCTACTCTTGCGGAATAACTATGTCAAAGGACCATCACTCTGCAGAAAAAGTATAAATGTACAATGTTTTTCCTTTGATAACATCAAGCATGTTATACTTTGACATAGAATAAGTATTTTAATTTCCTATGAATCAGTCTTCATAATATATTTCACATATGCGACAAATGTTTCATGTTCTGCATAACTTATACGTAATTAATGATCTACTATGGAACTTAAGTAAATTTAAGCAATTTGCAGTAAAGTAAAATTTGACATGTTCTGTTCCTTGAAACGCTATTAAATGTTATGTTCAGTTAACACTAAAAATGAGACTTGTCAATGTTGCATATTTCATGATGTCACTTTAGCAGACATTCCTAACTAACGGCAACACCAAGAGAAAAGTAGGAAGTGGAAGATCACGTACGGTACGTGTCAGAAAAAGTGGAAGATGTGCGTAACTTATTATCCAGCTACAGTCAAGAAAACTCTCCAGGAGCAATTTTGAGCGCGCAAAAAACGTAGCGGTTAACAGTTGTTTGTTGGAGTTCAGTCAGGCATATCTGTTAAGTTGGGTTAAGGACTGAAGGTATTCAAGAGATGTAAAGTAAACGGACTTTCTCAGAGGCAAGTAGTTTTAGTGATACACAAATAAGATCATGCTTTAGAAAAAATGGCGACCACATAAACTTTATTTAATTTAAATGTTTAGGTACTAAAATCGTCGCATTTCTTTTATTAGCATTAAAATAAACTGTCAATAATTGTGGCCATTTTCTTTATGTGTTTAATATGAAGAGCTGCGGAAACAATATTTTTATACTCTATTAATTATAAAAAGAGTAGTTTTTAATAAAACAAAGTTTGTTCATTCTAAAAGTAATACTTTTAAGGTATGGTAAACACAACTGTTGTTGTTGGTTTTTTTTTTTTAGCTTTTTCCATTGAACATTTTTTTCGGAATATACATGGTTAGTCCAAATGGAAGTGAGGGATTTATTTACTGTAATTATTTATTGGTTGGAATATATGAATATACAGAAGAGTGATATATCGCTACACATAGTCACCTTGCCTGTTCAAGCAAGTTATGGCTATCCTGAGCGATGAACGTCCGCGGTTGACTGCAGAACCAATCTTCAAAGTAACGGGACTGTAACGCAGAAGATGCTCCATACAAGAACACTTTTGCCGAGCCGTATGTTCCCCAGAAAGATGCTTGGGGATCCATTGCGCTCAAACCTTGTGGTATCCCAACCGTTGAATGTGTGAGCAGTTCCCCTGCTCCCTGCAATCTCTCTAATGGTGATTGGGCGATTCTCCACTATAACGTTGTCTACGGCTGCAATTGATTCCCCATTGATGTTAAGTGAGCTTGACCAGGTCTCTGAAGGTGTAGAGCATGCGCATATGTTGGGAAGTATTCAGTGCTTCTGCCTATGTTCAGAGTGTGAGAGGCGGAGACAAATTCTCTTTGCCGTTTCATAGGTAAGTGTAACTACATGTTCTGTTCCTTGCAAAATACCCAGTGATAAATTTTAAATCTTTGCTCATTATACTTTTATCATTATTATTCTAAAATTAACTGTATATATTTTCCCTTTGTAAGTAGCATATTGCATATTTTATAAAATTACATATTTGGGGATCTTAACCATTTACACATTAATGCATTAAAATTGTGAATGCGATTTTTGTTAGGAGGATTAAAATGTTGTTCAAGTGACTAATAAAATCTGAACAAGTGCTGTATTAGGACTGTACTACAATACTACCTTGAACAATGCTCTTGTGTAACAACCTTTTAGATTCATGCTTTCTTCACATTCCTTAGATTATCCATCTCTTGCTCTCAACAGATTTTAACACCAAATTGCTATTTTAGTAAGTTATACAGTTTTATCAATTTTGTTTCCCAAGATCTACTGGTTTTATTTTATGCATCATGGTTTCTGTGACATGGTCTTGGCGACACTAAAATCGTGTATGTTGAGGGATGAAGCGTTCACATGGGCAAAAAAGTGGTAATATGTCAAGTGCTTGATGGGAAAATTGGACGCTCAACAAACTTTAGTTAGCTACATAAGCAGTACACTCGTCCAAAAGACAAT
Organism: Metallyticus violacea; assembly: GCA_030762175.1. Classification (NCBI taxonomy): domain Eukaryota; kingdom Metazoa; phylum Arthropoda; class Insecta; order Mantodea; family Metallyticidae; genus Metallyticus; species Metallyticus violacea. Next base: position 54,484,531 of record CM060842.1, read on the forward strand.
TATTTCTTACTCAAGTGCAACAATCCTCCAATGCAAGAAATGAACCTTTTAAAGATATGTGCCTTGTACTTGCTGGAGCGGTGTATAAGCTTCAAAAGTACTGCGGTGGACAAATTTGTGATCAGTGGACACTTAGAAAGAACTACTTGGCTTACGTTATAAGAAGAGACAAGAGCAGTGCGTGCTAAGATAGGAAATTTTCATATTTGGATGTTCTGTCGAAACAAAGGATGCGACGATCATTCGACATTTCTAATCTGCTCCAAAGTTCTAGAACATGACCATCATGAAACTGTGGCCAGGTTTGTAAATGTCGGTCTAAAAGCAAGCGTGCAAAAGGATTCTGATACTGCTGTGTACATGTATCTGTACTAAAGATATACTGTGCTTGCAACTCACCGACCTCAACGAATGAACTCCTTAAAGAACGCAAAATGCCTCCAGCGAACCAAACTAGAAAGCTTCATTGTATACATTTAAGAGCAAATTTTGTTTTGTTGCAAAAAGTAGTAAGCAATTAGCGACTATAAGGTTTTTTCCACTAGAGTCGTATTCAGTGGAGGATGTCAAGGTGAAACTTTCTGCAGTAAAGAAGATGTAGGACAGAAGATGTTAAATAAGCTGTTATGGAAAGAAATCCAGGGTATTACACTTTCATTGAAGAACAAGATCCTTTTACTGATATACAGTGTGTTCATAAATTCTCTGACGCATTTCACTCATTAACTCACTAAATTTCATAATTCATTTTGATCACTTGATCCAATTCCCCCAACGTTAAAATGTAGATTGAAACATGATGAACACTATAGGCTTAGTGGCAAGGTGCACCATTTTGCTGGAAAAATGATGTTTTATTTCACTTTTTTATTCCAACATGTCAAGATTACATTGCCAGAAGTCTCTTAAAAAGAATAGGTCAACAACCTGATCACAACCCATATTCACCTTCGAAGTATCTCTTTCCATTTCACAAATCACATGAGGATTCTGGAATCCTCATATACGAACATTGAATCTATTAACCTTTACGAACAAGTGAAAACATTATTCATCCAAGTAGATAATAAAAAATGGGACCCAGATATCTTACTTTGTGCTGTTCCTCCATTTTTCTGAATAAACAAACACATGGCGCTGATTAGAAACGACAACTACCTACTGTAGAGTACAGCAACTTTATGAATGCCAAAAAATGCAATGCAGAAAACTGCAAGTTGGTATATGTAACATTTTTCAGATATTAATAGCTGAAATCGGCTAGAGACTTTACGCATACTGTGTTACCAGGAAACTTCCGCCTCTCGAAATTTGCTCCATCAATATCCTGAAACACAGAGTGGTAATTTTCAACATATAAGATAATACCATGCGTTCCATTTATAGCCGGGCCATAGATCGCGTGTATGCGTAATTCTCTTTCCCTACAGTATTGCAGTAGCGCATTAGCGGCGAATAACTCACTCAAAGCTACGTTTGTCAGTTTGTTATACTGTGTCAGTTGCTGCCTTCTGTTCAAGCTGTAAAGACTAGAGCTTGTTCATTGTGCATATCAAAAGTGAAAGTTTATTCAAGATATCTGTGTTGTGTATAAATTAAATTATATTCTTCTTATTAGTTCACTGAAATGCCTCCCGAAAAATTCAAGTTTGAACATAAACATTTTATGAACGATATATAACGTAAAAACCGAATCATGTAGAAAGGTGAGTAGACAATTTCAAGAGAAATTTCCTAGAGTTCCAGTTCCAGGTAGAGAAGCTGTTAAATGTCTGGTTATAAGTTTTGGACAATGGTGATCCAAAGAAGCGAAAAAGAAAAGTTCTAACGGAGGAAAAAATTGACGAAATTGGTACATCATTCGAACGCTCTCCAAAGAAGTTTCTAAGACATGTTGTTCGGCAAGTGGGCTCGGAGATTTCATCCGAAGATGCCAGGAATGTCTGAATGCAGATGGACACCACTTATAACAAGGTAATTAGTCATTATAGTGCATGTTACTATCACTGATAGAGTAAGTAACGCGGGAGTTTTTGAACGGAAAACCCCCAGTGTAGTAGACGGTGCGCGGAGCACGCATACGCATACATCACGACAGTAAGGGTCTGGCACTTCCTGTACATAAAATAAAGCAAGAAAAATACTTTCATTCCTGCCATGTATTTTCGCTTTATGACGCATATTTCCAGTAAAGTCATATCTAGCAAGAAATTTTTCTGTGTTCAATATCGCATATCCTGTGGTATAATTTTTTTCAGTACATATTTTGCCTCTTTTTATTACATAAATGTGTACATATTTTATTCTTTGATATTATGTAAAACTTCAGACCCTAGTCATAAATTCAACTGACAGCGAGAGAGAAACTTCCTTCTGAAGACTTGGCAACATTCACCCTAGACAAAAGACAAACAAAGTGCTCAACCTTGCACAAATATTCTTTTATTCGCTTCTATGTAAAATAGCGACAAGTTTATGCCAAACTATTCACCACTTACAAGTAGTTAAGTATTTGTGCTATTATATTGACTCTGTGAACATCGGTGACCATGTGCAGAACTACCAACTTATAAATTGGTGGTTAGAAAGGAACGCTGACGTGACGCTGGCACCGATCCTGACCATGATGCAACATAATAAATGTGACTTCACTCAAGTTCTAAAGTTCAGAGATATTTAGTGAACAGCCAGCCTTTTCTGACACTTTACATCTATTTTAGTTGCATTGGCAAGGACATGCTCTGTAATGCATAGTGTGCGAGTGCAGCATGTTTTCTAACTACGAGTGTTGTGCAGAATTCAAATTCTGTTGCCTAGAGCCTTCTTTCACTTTCCTTATACAGGGTGGACTATAGTAGCAAGAAAAGCTTCAGCACTTCGGGCGCCTTATTGCAGTTTTAGAAACAAGCAAAGAAATTAGAAAGAAACAAACTGAAAAAGATAAATAAATACGTTAAAATTGCTAGAACAATTAGATATAAAGAGCAGCTTTGTAGTATGAATCTGAAAACTGTACGACTTTTCAATATATAAGCTTCTTGGTAATAGATGACAATACTATTAGGCATAAAATTAAAGGATGGAAAAATGGACATAACAGATGCCTTTTTACTTTAGAGAAAGCATTGAAATTTACAACTTTACCCAGATCTGGTTTTATATATAAACTTAATTGCACCTGCGATAACATATGTTAGTAAGACCTAAGTATTAGCTAAGTCAAGATCAAAAAGGGCAGACTGAGGTGATTGAAACGCGTTCAAGAAACAAGTTTGCCCAAACGAACTTTGTACTATACCCTGGAGGAGTAAGAAATAGAGGTCGACCAAGATTGGGATGACTCCAAGATGTAGAGGATGTGAAATTAGAAGATGGAGGTATACAGACAGCAATGCTTTCAACTCATTGATGAGCCCCAGGCTCTTTATAGTCTGTAGTGCCGCAAAGAAGAATGAAGACAAAAGACTGGAGCGATTTCATGAATTCTCTAAAAGCGTATTATCAGAGATAAGGAGATTGAGATTGATGTTTTAAGACAAGTATCTTTCAAAGTTTCCAGGCAGGAATCTGCTTTCGTCCGCAGCTGCAAGAGCGCCACAGTTATAAAAATGGCGATGTATTCTGTTCTCTCACAATGTTCAGCGGCACTTCAGAACGAAGTAGAGAAAATCCCCATGCACCAATGACCCTCTAAAACTCAATGCTTACTGTTGCTCTCAAAATTTGAAGCTTATTCCTCCAAAGAGTCTATTACAGGAAGATTTTGTCTGAATAAGCGCTGAAAAACCTGGCACATCCCACAGGAAGACCGACAATGTTCATTCCACAACTCCTTGATTTCTTAAACACCAAACTGATGGTTCAGTCATACCTGATGTCATGACCTCTATGCTTCCCTATTGATTTCATTTATTTATGAACGCTCTTTAACATCTTAGGTCTTCAGAGTTCCATTTAATTCAAGGTGTGAAACGGCCGATAAATTTTGCTCAAAGACCTCTTCTTTCAAGCTTGGGGTTCTTTTACATGCCGTAAACGTACGACGTGGGACCCACGGTATTATTTCCCTTCCGAAGGAAGCCATACTTAGAATTTTTACCCCCGAAAAAATCCATCGATCCTGGCCCACGCTCTTGGGTTTGGGGGGCAAGTATGGTTACCACTACACCACCAGGACCGACTCTATGCTTCCCTGACTTAACTCCCTATGACTTTCGCATGGGATGTGCGAAAAGCTGTGTTTATACCCTCTTAAGATCGCCTCACTCGCATCATCAGTGCTGTTGCTGAAATTAACATCAGACGTGGACTGAACTTTGTGGGAAAAGACACTAGAGAAGCAAATGTTGAGCACTTTTAATATGTCAATGAAAACTCATTGATATATTAAAGTTTTTTCTAAGAACTTGTTGTCTATATACCTACAGTAAAGGCACGAAACCATTTCAATCGTTTGCAGACCCCCATATAATAAACTGCAGTCGTATAGTTTATTTTACATCCTTAATTACCTAATTTTCCTTCTTTTCTCTATTGTTGCATTCCCTATATTGCTCCTCGAAGTTATAAAAGAATAATTTGGGCGTAAATTCTTTGCTTTTTCATATTTGTTAATAGTTGCGTATGCTATTTTGATGCTTTTATGTAATTTTTTTGAATTCAAATTAATTTAGATTAATGCATATTCTTTGAAAATTCTTAACAGTGCAGAAATTTCATTTATCACAAATACTATAGCAATAAATAATATAAATCTACACTAATAAATAATATAAATATACACTTTGTCAAAATGTTTTTATAAGTGAAATGAAAGTGCTGAAACAAGACAGAGTTATTACTGAGGTATTCTGGCTTGGTTCCTTCAATTAATCCTTATGACTTTTATCTCTAGGATAAATTAAAAGATACAGCGTGCGCAAAACAAATCCAATTGTCCTGAAAGAACAGAAGCTTATCTTCCGTCGGAAAATTGGCTACATTTACGAACGCAAAAACGCGTGGACAACAAAGGTAGGTAGTTTGAGCATCAAGCAGTGCTTTTAAAGTACCCACTTTTATTTTATAAATTATTCAGGAAATAGAATTCTCAATGCGTTACTGCCACTGAACGGCGACCTTAATTGACAACTAGCGACTCGCTCTTCCATAGCAAAAGTGACGCACGTGCAGTCAGCCATTCTGTATAGCGGAAGAGCAAAGAATAAAGAACCTTTTAGGCTGAAACTTAATTATTGAAAAAGCGATTTCAACATACATTTCAAACTATCATGACTAAAATAATAAAGAAAAGTACTCTTGTTACATTTCTGCAAAACAATTATTGCTTATAGGTACTTGCAGTTCCACAATAGGGAAAAATATTACGGAACAGATAATCTAATAACACTAGCTTTCGCTTGATTTTAGTACAGTTATGTTCTTTTAAAAACTATTGGAGCAAATCTTATAGGTAGCTAAGCCAAAGAACGCCATGTAAATCTTTAACGTCAGTAAACTGTAATTATTGAAAGTGATATCACATTTAAAGTAGGTAATGCACTACAGCAGTCTGTATTCACATGCCATCTGGTGATGAAATGAGTTAATGGAAGTCATTTCCTATTGAAAAGTTAATTTCACTTTTTGCTATCGTGTATAGCTAATGAAAGGTTGTTAGTATTACGAGATGAGATAACTTTTATTTTGTGGATTCAGCTAAGAAAAACTACACAAAGCGATATATTTTCTATATTTTTGAAGTTTTCTCTATAAACAGAAGTAGGATGATGTTTATACCATTTAAAAACAAGTGAATAATGTTAAGCACTACTACGTAATGCTGTAACACTGAGGGAGTTTTTTTTTCAATGTGTTTAACGTCTATTTTTACTTCTGAGGCATCACAGGCGGTGGGTCGGTCCTGATGGTGTAGCGGTTACCATACCTGCTTTCTAAACCCAAGGTCGCGGTTTCAAACCCGGCCAGGACGGATGAATTTTTTCGGGCGTAAAAATCCTAAGTATGGCTTCCCTAGGAAGAGAAGTAAAGTCGTTGGTCCTGTGTCGTACATTTACGGCACGAAAAAGAACCTCAAGGTTGAAAGAGAGGCCTCTGAGCAAAATTTGTCGGCCTTTTCACGCCCTGAGTTGAATGGGACGCTGATGACCTGAGCTGTTAAAGAACATCTATAAATAAATCAATCAATAAAAAAAAAAAAGACAGTGAACAGTGATAATATGTAAGATGAAATAATATATTGGGAAATGAGTTATCAAAGGAAGGAAACGTTCCAGGTCTAAGTTTAGGGTACTTCCCCGGCATTTGCCATTAATGAGGACTGAGGAAAACCTGGAAAAAAAAAAACTCAAAAAGGAGGAAGATCCTTGCGGAATTCGAAACCCAGACCTCCAGCTCACGAATCCGCGTCCTAACGACCTCGTTCACCCGTGGCGGTCGTAACGCTATGGTGGCGCTATAGTCTACATATACCTATATGGGATAGTGCTAATTTGTTTAGTAATACTTCTTACCTCTTGACCAATTCATTTTATGTGCAGAAAATGCCGAAAAGTACATTTTTTAAAATTAGAATAGGAAACATGTAATTATCATTGAGAGAATGTTTATAACAGAAACTGAAATTTATTTGGATATTATGTATTTTTTTTACCTATTGTTCGTTATGAAAAATATTTTTTAATTTTATGTATTAGAAAAGAAAGTGTGATAATTGGGTTCAATAGCTCCTAATAACGCCAGTGTGCAACCTTTCCCTAGGTGAGTTATAGTTGACATCCAACACAAGATTTCATCTACATTATTAAAACCTTTTGCCATAATTTTCATAATATGGCCATCTTGCCATATAGTTAATACATATATTTCCAGATCGACAGCAAATTAAGTGTTAAGGTGTAGACATATGGGCTTACTTATCATTATAAAGTAAATATTTAAATTCTTTATTTATTCGTCTCGGATTTACAGTCACCTAAAGATGCAGAAATCAAACATGTGTGCTTTATAAAATCCAGGTCATTTGCTACTTGAGCTAGCGGCTATGGAGCATACTTTTACTACTTCCTGAGTAGGTTAGGTTGCAAATCTCATTCACCTTTGTGCAAAAAGTTTCGGGCTCTAATCATTCTACGGTTACAAGGAATGACAAGGAAGTTTTTAAGAAGAGATAATGTGATTTTTTATTTGTTTTACTTACGAACGCTCTTTACCATCTCAGGTAATCAGCGTCCCATTCAATTCAAGGCGTGAAACGGCCGACAAAATTTGCTCAGAGGCCTTTTTTTTTCAGGCTTGAGGTTCTTTATCGTGTCGTAAATCTACGGCACGGGACCCACGGCTTTACTTCCCTTCCGAAGGAAGCCTTACTTATGATTTTTACCCCCGAAAAAATTCATCGATCCTGGCCGGGTTTGAATCCGCGACCTTAGGTTTAGAAGGCAGGTATAGTTACCACTACATCACCATGACCGACGGATAATGTGATGAAACACCCTGGAATTACACGATTATTTCTCTCTTTAACAGATGTTATGGCGGCAAATTACTTATTTTATTTTAAATATTTAAGTTTACATGCTTACAGCTGAACAGAAGACAATGGTATCTCAAATGGTAAAGAGAAACTTCAATGTAAAAAAATTCTGGTGGTCAGAATTTCCTTCATTTGTGGTTCCTCCACTTGTGGTTCCTGACTGAGGAATTGCCCAACCCTGAAGTAAAGGAACCTTTTCTTGCACAGCATACAATTAGTTTTCATTATAATATTAGCAGAAATTGTTATTCATGTGTATAAGAGGAAACAAAAATAAGGGTAAATGCGCCTTAATGTGATAGCGACAATTAAGGGTTCTTGTAGCTAAAATTTAGAATATCTGCTGGTGAATGTTTATTTCACTACTTTAGAACAAAACGTTAAAAGTTTCATCTATTGGTATAGTGGTGGCAGCTTCTTACTCCCACTTCCATGATCCTGGGCTCGATTTCTGGACTCATCACGTGATTTTCCCCCACGATGCCCAAGGTTTAGATTAAGTTTAAGCGCCTCATCCGCATCAATCATTCATCTCTTTGGGTGATCTAACTTGAGAAGTGCCATCTAGAAGCCCAGAATGCCTTTTGGCAATATCTGGATAGCAACGTGGGACAAAAAAGACAAATATTATGCTATAGTAAAAACTGCACACGTTCCTATGCCTTCAAATAGAATATGATATGCCGAAATTGAATATTTTAGATACAACAGATAAGAACTTTGTATATTTTGTCTGTCTATTTATATGTAATTATCTGTAGCATATTTATAAGTCATTAATAATTAGGGAATATTTACAATTTGTGTAGTGCTCTTCAGGGCCTGGTTACACAATCCTACATGGTTCTTTTTCAAATATACAAAGTAGGCTGTTTTTATAGGTTTTCATTTAGACATTTGAGGATTCATACTTAAACTGCAAACACGTAATATTGGCAAATAAATATTTTATGATGAAAATGTCGTTTTGCTTTATAGTAAAACATCACATATAACAGAGAAGTATTACTTTAAACATCCATGCACAAACTAAATGTTTAAGTGTAAATTACTTTACGTTGATAAAAGAAAAAGTAAAAATCAGAAAAACTAGAGAAATAAGTCATAGATTTCTTCTTCTTTTTTCTTCGTTTATATACCAGCTGATTGAAGCTAACGTTCATAAATTTAATGACACTGGTTTTACTGTACTGAACAGTAAACCACATAAACTAAATAATAAAGAGACACTTTTAAAATCACATATTTCCAAATAATGTCATCGTTTAATAATTCAAAATATAATTGGCTCGAATACTAAATTAAAGCTCAAACAACTATATCAACATACCATATCTAGTGTTGTACAAATATTTTATTAAAAATAATGCATTTTAGTATTATACAGTGTGACATAAAAGTTTCTTGATATATGGGAAAAGTGACTATTTTTGAAAATAATGAACAGAGACATTATATATATTTAAACAGAGCTTCTAATAAGTTTGCACTGTATTAACCACAATGCTACTTTATTACATTATTTGTTTATTTATTTCAAAGAAAATATATTTCTTCAAAGAAAACAAGACTAGCTCTAAATTAGCTTTCAATGTTTTGTACTCTATTGAAAATTTTCAAAAAGTTCAAATGTAACTAATTTTTAAATATAATCAGTAACGTAGGCATGAAAACAAAATATTTACTGCTAAGCTATATTTTATTTCATACATTTTTGTGAGAAGTTATTGAATAGTATTGGAATTTATCAAGTTAACTGTTGAACAGTTAGTTGAGTGGGGGGGAGATCACAGGTCAACAAGAGAAGCTGCAGACGTCATCGTCGTCAATCTGATATCCGTAACCCATTTCAGCAAGCTGCATCCAAATTAATGCACAAACAAACTTAAAACAAAATTTAGTATACTAGATATGTGACGAAATGGTTGTCCTTAATTGGATGCTGATGAACAACATTCAATAAATGTGATTGTTTCAGCCCAAAAAAGGTCGGTTCGCTATTTACGAGTATCTAGAGAGAGTGAGTAAATAGGAATTTGCTAGAAAAATATTGAAATCAACCTATAAAATATACCATAGGCAGACAATGCAGGATATATATATGCACAGAGGATGATAGCATATTGCAAAATAACCAATCTTTCCTTCAGGAATTCTCTTCAGTGACGAATGCCTATTCTTTCTGAATAGACTGCTTATATCCAAAAATGCATGAGTATTGGCTCACAGAAAACTGGTGATTTGTTGAATAGCATTGCAGTGGAGTGGATGATATACCACTGAATAAACAGATAAGAATGCAGTTTCAGCAAGATGGAGCCACAGCACATTATTCGCATTCAGCTCGCCGGAAATTAAATACAAAGTTTGATGTGTAATGAATTGCAAGAAATGGACCTCGGCTATGGTCTCCACTATCACCAGATCTCACCCTTCTTATTTTTTTTTCTGTGGGGCATGTTAAACAGCATGATTTCCAGGTGGAGCTTGTGAGTATCATGTTACTCAGCATATTCCACAGTAACAATTTTACACGTAAGAGAAGAATATTAAGATGGAGTGAAACAGCCTTTAGGTAATGGAAGACATTTTGAACATTTTAACATGAAATATTGTTTAAAATCAATCTGTTTTCTTTGGATTACTAAAATTTAATGAAACAAATAAACAAATAATGTAATAAAATTGCATTATGTTTAATACAGTAAAAATGTAGTTATTAGAAGTTATATTCAAAATAAAATTATTTATTATGTATATGCTTATACTTTTCAAAACAGAGCCAATTTTCACACACGCTAAACTACATGTGTCATGCTGTATAATAAATAAAACAATAAGTCTGGTAAATACCTTTATCAACTGTCATTCAACAGAAACATAAACAATAATTCGGCATTGCTAACAAAAAACTCAATCGTTAGCAGTTAAGAGAGATAAATTCAAATCAGTCTCCACAGGATTCTATAAAGGCAGAAAATCTAGCCAGGGTAGTGGCTAGCTACAAAACCAAAATATATTAAGAGATAATATTACCTCTATATCTTGGAGACTGAACACTATACAAAATTCTAGATGCAACACATACAACTCTGAAGATGCTTAACACATAAAAATATTCATTTCCACCACCATTATCGTTTGGGACCAATCAAGGAGAGCTCGGCCAGCAGATCTGAAATCTACACCACTGCCTTTGGCTACAAAGTATCACAACAAATCGTTCGTTGTCTAAAATTTCATCAGAAACATCTTTCCCCCACTCCAATAATAACCTCTACATGGAACAAATCTGGTAATAACTTTTGTGTAAAATTTCATCAGAAACATCTTCCCCTACTCCAATAATCTCTACATGGAACAAATCTGGTAATAACTTTTGTGTAACACGTGTTGTAAACTGATATTAGTTGAAATACAATACATAAATGAAGAACACAAATACTATAAGTCAATCATATCTGCAATACTTGCTTGCTTATTGATAGTTTTGGCAATACATGGCTTTAGTATTCTCGTACATAATTTTTTTTCCAATGATGATAAATATCATCATGAATGGTTCTAATTCTCACTTTATTTTTAGGTTTTGTAGCATGCAGGCCTTATTCTACTTCCGCTTTATGGAGCTTGGTATGAGTCTGACTTCAAAGCGGAATGGTAAGGCTATGTTTTTCTTTTTAAACTTTTTATTCATGTTAAAAAAGCTTACATAAAATCACAAATAGCATTTTTTGTTTTAAAACCGGTTTGGACATTTTTAAGCTTACAGGATGACATTATTTTGATGTATTTATTGAGGAGGAATTCTGTAAGTAATGGAAAAATATTTTGTCTCAGCTAGTTTATCTTGAAAAAATACAATGTTTTATATGGAACATTGTTGTGTATTTATACTAAAGATAATATAGGCTAATCTTCTTCCTCTAGGTGACAGCAATATATAGGGTGTAACAAAAAGGTAATGCCAAACTTTCAGGACTTATTCCTCACAAGTAGAGGGAGAACATATAAAATTGAACATGATTTTCCATTGTTAATATACTATGAACAATTGTAGAAAACGGATTGGGAATAAAGTGGTTTCGTACCGGTGTTCATATAACTTATTTTCTTCTTCTAAGCGTGAGGAATGTGCTGAAAGTTTGGGGTACCTTATTGTTACATTTGGCTTTCAAAATGCAGTCTATAGAGGTATTTAAGAAATTTCAGGGAGAGTTGCAGTATTGTCAGTCTTTAAGGAAAATTCTGTCATCATAGGAAGAAGCTGAAGGCAGTTTCATTGAACATTCACGCTTGCTGCTGTTATACATGATGACGTTCTTATTCGGGAATAACATTCAAACTAGCTGTTCTATTTCGTATCTTGGTCGACAGTGTCAATACAATTATCACAGTGTCAATGCAATTATCCACAGTGTCAATACAATTATCCACCAGTTCCAGAAGTCTCTAAACCGAAATGAGACTTGAGACAGTGAACCCTTGTGTCTATAGTGTGCTGCTCTTCGGATACCAAACTTGAGACAACCAGGAGAAAGGAATAGAAACATGGGAAAGAATTCTATTAAGAGGCTTCAGCGAACGTCAATAGTGATAAAATAGAAGTGGGGCGGATACGTGGGACAAATGGGCGAATTAATCACTATGTGGGATCCCTACAAACGCAAGAGGACACAAGGCAGACCAAGAGGAAGATGGGTGAATTCATTCAGGCAATAATTGGACAATGATAATCTAGTGTTGCATGGAATAGAAGTGAGTGGGGTCAGACAGGGCGCAAACTTAAAACTGCCCCTTCCCCCCAAAAAATATGAAATTAAATTAAATTAAATGTGATATTTGATAATTAGACTCAATGCTCATATGGAATAGTTCACCACGTGAGTTATACAGAACGAACTCTCTCCTCTAGTAGGAGACTCTAGCCCTTCAAGGGACACTTTGGGCTTATTCAGTCATTAAAATATTAAAAGATGCCAAATTGTCCCCCAAGGCCTAACTGACAATCATCTGTGTAGAGCTGTTTATTCATTACAGCCGAAGGTGGCGATTAATGTTCAGCATTCTAACGGAGCTGAAACTAGATCCATAGTGACACCACAAAACTTCTACAAATTCATCTGGGATTTATAAGGACCATTTTGATCAATGTACCTATTGACTCATGGTAGCGCAGTTAATCCCGAAATACATGTAAAATTCTTCGGAAGTTGAAGAAAGCATTTCAACGCATGTGGCCAAGGTTTTCCTTCACAAAAATGCTTGCACATAAGTCTATGAACTTAAGAAGAAATCACTAAAATTAACTGGGCTACCTTTCCTCATCCACTCTAAAACTCGGGATCTGGTACCTTTTGATATCGAGTTCTTCAGAGGACGCTGTCTGAAGAGGAGATTTTTACTATGACGAGGAAGTAACAGTTCGGAAAGGGTGACATCCAGGTGGAGCAAATCATACATATAGCCAAAGAACTTGGGAACAACTCAGTTTATTTGCAGCTGAAATAAAGCAATTCTGGGAGTCAGAAAAGTTAATATTATCTATTAATATAATAATATTTAATGTTATATACGGGACCATCATTCGTGCTTCCACATAGAAGGACAAACAAATTGAGAAATGATGTGATAAATGTATTAAAATTGCAAGTTTTGACTTTTCTATTAGTAAAACGAGCTCACAAGAGAAAAGAGAAAATGCTTACGTGAACATTTGACTGGTAACTGGATCTTAGTCTATAAACCTGTTGGAAGAACGCATGTAGGTCGAGGAGATATTGATAGAGATTTTAGTGAATCCAAAGCTTATAATTGGTAATTATTTTTATTGGTTCCAGTTTCCACTACAGGAAGCAGTAATTATTGTTTAATATCAACAGTGTAGCTATAGAGTCGTGAATAACATACACTATTAGCAGCAAAAGTCTCGATTTGTAAAACTGACTTTGTTATTTAACTTTCCTTCCTATATTTATGCGACTTCACAAACGATTTTGATATTACTATGAATACGGAATAGTAAAATTTAATGTAAAAACAGGTAGTCATAGGTCAAGAGCTGTAAGTATTGGTTTTGAAGGCAGAACTTCGATTCAGCGTGTCATTTTCTCCTTTACGCTTATTCTGCCCTTAGGCAATGTTTTCGTTTCCAATGGAATCTTATTTACCCTTCAAAAAAGCAGAGGGAGACTAAAATTGCTGTCGAGGTTTAGAAACATAGTAATATGAGATAGAAATGCAAATCTGACTTAATATATTTAAAAAAACAGACCTTTGAGAGCCAAGAGCAGACGCACCAGTAAACCTCTTGACTGGCATTCACTTTTTTGTCATACAACAGAGAGGCAGCAAAAAGTAGCGTTAGCAGACCCTGACTCCGCTATTCAGACACACGAACTGAACTCAATGTCTGCAGGTCTTCCTATTTTGCACCTGATTATCTGTAGCCAAGCTTGGTTTGCAGTCGCGGCGCAAGCCAACGTCTGTAAGTTTATAGAGTATTTTGATCTGGGGAGGTGAAAGGGAGAAGTCATTGTGTGCATGCACCGACTGAAACATCATCTTTCGTCACTTGCGTTCCTAGGAAAATTTCTCTTGTATTTCAGTGTTGCATTACAAATATGAACAGAATATTTTAAACCACAATTGGATAATTATAGAGAAACAATATATCTAAGCCAACCAGTAAAATATATTAAATATGGTGAAAACTGCAGTTATTTCAATATCAAACAATATTACATTTGAAGTAACAATGCTCTCACGCAGACACTTTCCAGTAACGACAATCAGTCGTTTATCTAGTGGTATGCTCTTGCTAAATGGAAAGTTAATGAAGTTTATTGTGAATTCCTGAATTAGTTGCATTATTTCATTTTGTGTTAACTGAATGTATGTAAAGAAAAGGAATACTATGCAAAGCTTACATGCTTTTTTCTTTGCGACTGGAAAAGAAATACTGAAATGAAAAAACTGGATAGTTAACTTCAAGTATTAACTTGAATGATAAGTGATTTCAAAACATGCGAAGTATGCAGAGACAGTCAGAGTCAAACTTTAATCAAACGGTCAAAGACAAGTGTGTGTTTTAGAACTAAGGAGTGTAAACTACTAGTTACTACTACGGCAGACTGGTATTATCAGCGTGCGATTATCAGTGTTTTGTTTCACGAAACGTTTGGCGCTGTAATATTGCGTATTGTTAACTAGTGGAATTCTGCCGGTGAATCTCCAATGGTGAATTTACACACTATGTACATATTTTAGGTCACGTATTGCTTTTATCAATTATGCTGGACGCATTTTAATTATAAAGCTTATTAAAGTTTATTTATGCAACATATTTTCTCATCCACCACCATTACCGTACTTCTCGAATGATCTATTTTCACCTAAGAAAACACCATAGAAACTGAGCTACTTACACAATAATAGCAGATAATAATATGAATTTACAATTGTAGCTTTCTTGATGTTTGGCCAAAATGTGTCCCTCATATATGCGTAATCTTTATCCGGTGTAATTAACCCCAAGCGTTCACAGTTTGCGTTAATATTTTCCACATTTCCGTTTTGTCTTTCTTCGTAATTTGTCGGAAAATTGCCGAAACAGTACTTCTATATGTTCATTAATCAAATGCAGCACTGTTACTTTGTTTTGAATATTACAGATTCTTTTAGATGTGATAGGCATAACGCTATTTCTTGGCTTGAATATACGATTTAAAATACATGCTGCGTAAACAAAAGCGTTATCAATAAACAGTCCACGGAGTAGTAAATATCCCGGAAACAAACTTCCCGACGCTCGGGCACAGTCGCTACACTAGTAATTTTGACATGTGACTAATGACAAAATTGTACTATTTTACCGTTGTTAGTGAAACAGGTTTTATTACAAATTGTGGAATTACGAGTAGTAAACTAGTAGACCAGTTGTTTCATGAAACAGGGTCCGTAGACTCATTGAATCTATGACCAAAGAGAATACTATCAGGCATCGATGCATTGCTTGTACGTTATTTCGATAACGTTGCTAACAGTACCATACACCTAGCAAGTATCCACTAACTAACGTTCTACGTAAACACCAAATGTTTTCATCTCTTATATTTTATTTATTATAGGTATAGAATGTGTTTAATAAATGTACTACTACTACTACTCCTACTACTACTAATTACTACTACTAATTACTACTACTAATTACTACTACTACTACTAATTACTACTACTACTCCTACTACTACTACTACTAATTACTACTACTACTACTACTACTACTACTACTACTACCACTGTGTTTAATAAATGTAATGCTACTACTATTTCTACTACTACTACTACTACTACTACTACTACTACTACTACTACTACTACTACTACTACTACCACTGTGTTTAATAAATGTAATGCTACTACTATTTCTACTACTACTACTACTACTACTACTACTACTACTACTACTACCACTGTGTTTAATAAATGTAATGCTACTACTATTTCTACTACTACTACTACTACTACTACTACTACTACTACCACTGTGTTTAATAAATGTAATGCTACTACTATATCTACTACTACTACTACTACTACTACTACTACCACCACTGTGTTTAATAAATGTAATGCTACTACTATTTCTACTACTATTACTACTACTACTACTACTACTACTACTACTACCACTGTGTTTAATAAATGTAATGCTACTACTATTTCTACTACTACTACTACTACTACTACTACTACTACTACTACTACTACTACTACCACTGTGTTTAATAAATGTAATGCTACTACTATTTCTACTACTACTACTACTACTACTACCACTGTGTTTAATAAATGTAATGCTACTACTATTTCTACTACTACTACTACTACTACTACTACTGCTACTACTATTTCTACTACTACTACTACTACTACTACTACTACTACTATTTCTACTACTACTACTACTACTACTACTACTACTACTACTACTACTGCTACTACTACTACTACTACTACTACTACTACTACTGCTACTACTACCACTGTGTTTAATAAATGTAATGCTACTACTATTTCTACTACTACTACTACTACTACCACTGTGTTTAATAAATGTAATGCTTCTACTACTACTACTACTACTACTACTACTACTACTACTACTACTACTACTACTACTATTACTACTACTACTATTACTACTACTACTACCACTACCATGACCAAGTGATCCCAGAAGCTCCACTTTTTTTATCACGGCTGGAAAATCTTAAAAATTCTGATAAGTATTCCACCAAATAATAATGCTGATACAAAAACTAGCACCAAACTGTGCCGACCTTATCTTCGTTATTATCTCAGGTTACGTCATCTTTTCTTAAGTGATAAAATGCTGACAATAAAATGAATATAAAAAATTAACAATCCGAGATGGTATTTGTGCAACGAAATTTGTTCTTGAATAATGGGTTATTTTACATAGAAATTTTGCAGAACACTACTCAAATCTTTTTACGATATTCTTCTCTCCCTCCCCCACTTTATTATAGGGTAAGGGGTATCATATGGTAAAACAGAATACAATATACGGCTTTCAGAGATCATCATTTACGTTAACTATAAAACCAGCTCAGTAGCCCCACTTTTTGTATCTCAGTAAAATCTAGAAACTATACATGTCGTTACATGAAGTACCGATTTTGAAATGATGATGATAATATGTTTAATGATTGCAATGTACACAAAAACCGGTCACAATTTTTAATAGCCCCATATGACCGCCACGGGTGGCCGAGATCGTTAAGGCACGAATTCGTGAGCGGGAGATCTGGAGTTCGATTCCCACCAGGACTGTTCCTGATTGAGGTTTTTTCCAGATTTTCCGCAGTCCTCATAAATGGCAAAGGGAGGTACCCTAAACTTAGTCCTGGAACGCTTCTTTACTTAAAAAATCCTTTCCCAAAGTATCATTACATTTCATGTATCATGAATGTCCACCTCAATAGTAAAAACGGGCGTTAAACACTTAAAAAACCTGTATAAATGAGCCTATTTTATAGACCACAAATATCTGCCACCAGCTGTGTTTGTACGGTGACCTATTTTTCTCATCACTTTAGACTACTACTCTACAGAGAATGTTTATGATACGTGCAAGTCCGGAGGTAGAAGTGAAACACAGTAAACATTATATAACTCAGAATATCACCGCAGTAACTACACAGTCCGAACGAAACTCTTATAAAACAGTTTGTCACACTTGTCAGTTATGTGTATGATCAACTTGAGATACAATGAAGTAACTGAGGATGCTAGGTTCTACAAAATATTAATTATTAGTAATGGAACCATGGACGCGTAGTTAACTTAGTTAATCATACTGAACTCTGTCAGGCGTGTCGATGTAAAGAGTAGCAGGTTTCTGCATTGCAGTCATAAGCTCTATATCCCCTCTCTCTAACGTCTT
The DNA here is from genome assembly GCA_030762175.1 of Metallyticus violacea. NCBI lineage: Eukaryota > Metazoa > Arthropoda > Insecta > Mantodea > Metallyticidae > Metallyticus > Metallyticus violacea. The sequence continues at coordinate 54,502,536 of CM060842.1, forward strand.
GTGCCCTAGCTCGCGTAAAGCTTATGCTAATATCTTTGTTTCTGAAGGAATTACCTATCTCTTCTAATTACCAAGTGTATTTCCTATTTACAAAAGCCGAAATTGCAAAGAATGATGAAGGAATGGTTATAAATGTTCCCCCACGAAAGAGTTTTTACAGCTGTTTAATAGGATTCACTTAGTTCGAAAAACACTTGGGATAAAAATGTAAATTTTGCGCTCGTCTTCGATAGGGGGGGGGGGCATTCCAATTCGGTTTTACCAGCATTGTTTTTATATAAAAGTTATTTTTGCTAATTACTGCCTGCTTTAATCATACAAGTCTAAGGCCAAAGGGAGACAAAGTAGAAAGTAAGGTTGCCTACTTACTTAATTAATAAGCAAAGCAGGCAAGGAAACGTGCCCATACGCAAATCAAGTTTTCTTTTTTAAAACTTGTTCACCTAAAATGCGAATGTTTATACAGTTTATTGAAGAAATTCTAGAAAGTTCTAATTCTTTTCGAAGTGACTGGGGTCGTTTTGTGCACACATGGAGGCTCATATGTTCCTAAAACTATTACAGGCAGTTCCTTTGAATCACGGATACTGTAAAAAGACTCATGTACCTGTAGGCTATTATTTTTTAATTTATGAAATCATTTTAATTGAAAATAAACTAATGACAGATTTTTTCACATACTAGTAGTATAGTTCCAATATTTTGCATAAATCATGTAAAACTGAAAATAAATTTGTAAGTACTACATACATTTCCTGTTCAATTCGAAAAATCTATCTTATATACGTATTTAATTATTTTTTATTTTTTTGCATAAATCACGCAAGGAAAATTTGCTCCTGTTAAGCAAAACTTATTCACTGTATTAATTCTGGGACATTTAGTTGCTACGAATAATGCTTTGGGATAAGTTGCTTGAGTTGTCTTTTATACGTAAAATCTACCTCATTCCAGGTAATTATGTAACTAAGAGGAATATATGGATAGAATTATTACAGCTATTTTTCACCAGACTTTTTAAGTAAGAAAAATATTAATCTGCTCATGTCAGATGTGTGTATAACACTTTCTATAAATACGAGATGCTATCAAAATGTTCTCGGACTGGTTCTATTACAAAGTTTATTTACCTAATTTTGAACATCTCCTTCGAAACAATTTCCTTGGCTAGCAATTACACGATTTTAGCGCTTTTGTTACTTTTGGAAATCATCTCAAAAGTCATTGATTGTAATTGAGTGTTAGAACTTTTTCATTTAGTGTCTACTCAACAGTTTTGAAACGGCGACCTTTGAGATGGGTGTTCATCTTCTGGAAAAGAAGAAGTCCGGAGGAATTGATTGTTGTCCTAGATTCTCATGAACTTTTTCCCGGACTTTTTCAACTTCCACGGACGTCCTTCAACTTTTAAAGCGCCACTCAAAACATTGTGTACCCTCCATTGAATCATCGCCGTAAGCTTGCCGAAGAATGGTTAAAGTTGAAGTCACAGGGTTAATGTTTGTGTAACCGATTTACCAAGTTGAACGTTAGTTTTATGTTCTAACTTGCTGTCCATGATAGAATCGCAGGCAAGTAAACCATATGATGACAAAACTACCGATTGCACTGCTCCCAGCGTGAATGCAGCGACATCTCTTGGCACACTATAAGTTCAATGTTACAGCTCCCTAGCGCTGTCCGCGCAACTCAGTATTAACATCTATTTGCGAGCTACGAATCAGTCCTGGAACTTTTTGACATCATCTTTGAGAATGAAGATTCGTTTTGATCCATATAGTAATATGTTACAGATTATTTGATGGTGATAATATGGGATTTTTTTTTTTTAAGATTCCAGAATTTGGGCTGTTTAGTTAAATAAACGGTTGATGAAATAGCACATTTTTCACAAATTTATATTTGACGGCTTCATGCTAGACCTCCTACATTAAGTTAGAGGCCCAGAATGCTTTAGTGATGTGTCATTTGTGTGGCAGCTGAACGCCTTGTTTCTAAATTATATCCATTATCCATGATCCATGATCATTCTCAGCTAATTCTCCTTGCGGTACCCGTGTATGAAGGAAGGATTTGATTTAAGGTACCCAAATAAACAAAACGTTTCCTTTTCCTCAGTTTTCGTTAATGTCGTTTAACGTGATCATTAATTGAACCGTGTTTAGCTGTTTAAATTCATTACTTTTTTCCATCAACACTTCATTTGATGAGCTCAATTTTATTGGAGCCCTGGATTAGTGCATCATCTCTAGTTGCAGGGCGACTCTTGATCAGCTAGAAGTGAATACGGATCACTAACGCTGATTAAAACAAAAACCAAAACTGTTTACACACAGCATTTGACTCATTCGATTTCAGTTGTCGTAAATTATTGGTAAGATCGTTTTCACGTCGATCACTCGCTCTACACTTTACTGATTAGCAAATACTTGCACTTTAACTTACCATTTCAAAAACAAGTTTATCAATAAGCTCATCACATGGTCACTCGAAAGTAACATGTCACCGTTTATAATTCATAGAGTCGCTTTTAACTGGAAGAACCAGATTCCATAGCTTTCGGTTTTCTGAGGTACCTAAAGTAGGACACTTTGTATTGGATTAAACCCGTATATTTTAACCGCAGCCTAGAAACGAACATTATAAACATTGTAACATATATGTGCGTAGTACTTATACCTACACATTCATTATTTATTTATCGATACAAGTTTTCTCGATACTTCATATCGATGCATATTTTAAGTTTCGTTACTGGATGCATTTTTATATTGGCCAAATGATCTAAAATTAGCTCGTCTTGTTATTTTAAGAGTATTAATAAATTAAACGAATTTCTTGAGTCACAGACTGTATATTTTATTGTATGTTACATGTATATGAAGTCCTGTATAAATATATAAAGTATAAAATATAAATACCTGTGGGTTAATTAAAATAACCAAACTATATAGTTAGCATTTTTCCCACACATGGAACGGAATAATACTTTTAAATAATAAAATCCTAGTTTAACTGAATCTTTTGTAAATGTTTGTTAAAAATAAAAGCATTACTTTTCACACAATTAGCACTCGGAGGGCTCCATAAATGATTCCAAACTTCACCCCTAAAATAATCACCAAACCACCTTTGTCCCGTCGAATAAAGTGTGTGTGTGGAAATGTTCACAGTACTAGCAAACTAAAGAGACGTGTTATCTTGGTTCACAAGATTGCTAACCATAGCAGGCGTCATGCGACTGTCCTCTTTTACTTGAAAACAACATGACTTCCTCCTAAAATATTCATTAACGATATAAAATGAAACATTATGTTAAACTACGGTACTATTGCAATACAGCATTTATGATAGAGATTTTTAAAGATCGCTGCAATTTTTTTTTAAATCTACTATTTTAACTGTAAAAAATTTATTATAGATAGAGCATGGATTTTCTTATATAGGCAAGAAATAAAATTCGTATTGCTAGAAAGTAATGTAACACCGTTACATTCAAACCGTTTTATTGCAATTGAACTTGATTATAAAGCAATTTGGAGCTCAGAATTCTATATCTAGATCTTTATAACAGAAAATCTAAGGAATAGCACTTTATTTATGAAACAGGGCTTAGAAGAGTATCCATTATTAGCCACCGGCCATTTCGGAGCTTGTGTTGTATACTTAAGAAAACAATAATTACAATTCTTACATTAATAAAATATCGAAAATGCATCGCGCTCATGGGATTATTGATCGATACCGCTGCGTTCTGAATGAAGAAGAACCATATTAATTCCCTAACCTCTATTATTTAGATGAACGGTTATCGAAACGCATATGCCACCTGCTGAAACCCTAATACACATTTCTATCCAGGTCCTTAAAAAATACCTTGACGACTATTGCGATTTCCTCCTAATAGACTTAAGCTTTAACCTAAAGCAAAAATTATAGTTTGCTTATAATATATGTTTATGTTACACCGCTTTGTGCTTTAATTCGATAAAATAAACACCTGAAAGACCGCAGAAATATCAATTGTCTCACCCATAACAAATTTATTCATACAAATTTTCCATCTTATCTATCTTCTTGTTTTCAAAATCTATCTTCCTCTCATAACCCAAATACGAGCTCTGAACCATTGTTACATTGCACAGAGCATCACTTTACTCATCATATTTCACCACAACCACTGTCTCTAGAATGCATTGCCACAGAACATCAGAGACTTCCAAACTTTAGGAACATTTCATAAGAAATATTTAAAAGCGAAAAAATAATAGATCATCCCAGATTTAGATTCTTTAAGTTCCAATCTACTTATTCGTTGTATTTAGCTATTATTATTATTATTATTATTATTATTATTATTATTATTATTATTATTATTATTATTATTATTATTATTATCATCATCATCATCATCATCATTATTATTATCATTATTATTATTATTATTATTATTATTATTATTATTATTACTGATAGCTTTCCTATCGTGTTGATAATCACGTTAGTGTTTTTCATTCTATATGTTTTAGTACATTTATGTCCAATCTTTTATAATTTACATAGGTTTATATATCACTTGTAGAATTATTAGTAGAACCTATTAGTATTTTATTATAATTACGTTAATATTTTTCATTATTTATATTTTAATATCACATTTATTTGCTCTCCCTTTGATTTTTACATAGGTTTATATACGTATTATCCTTGTTACTGCTTAGTTATAACTGAAACTTAGTGAAATTGTTAGATTGGTAGAGCGGAAGAAGGTTCAATGACCTTAGTTCAGTCAAAATAAAAAAAAAAAAAATATAACACTATGAAATAAAATTAGAGAATAAACTATGAACATTTATAATATAATAGATACACCATATTAATGGGTAAAGATGAAACTTGAACATGCATGGTACATGTATGTATGGTTTGGTGTATATGGTATGTGTATATATATATATATCGGTAACAAATACACACATGTACTATTGTCCTCTCCTTTGAAGAACTCAAGCGTGTATAGATATTTGCACCTTTGCCCTTAGTTTGGAGTATTAGAATTCTGAAGCTACAAATGTTAGAAACACGATTTTCAGTGCTTTAAATTGAAGTTTCTATTGTTGAAATTCATGGCATAAAATTAATATCTTACTTATGGTTTTTGTTAAGAAATCTAAACTGAACACACTACTATAAGGTTGGTATCATATTTCGAATTAGTTTGTTTATTAAAAAGAAAATTTTTAATGAAATTCACATTTTTTAAAACAAGCAGAATTTCACAAGAAATGTTAAACATTGGATTTTACACACAGAGGCACTTCAATCTTGTTCAACGACTCCATTTGTGCCTTTGACTATAGTGGGGGAACTTCCAGGAGGAAGGGATGAGGTGTGGGAGATATCGGCAGCTAGGATCCGCGGGCAGGCAAGTTCCCTAACAGTTTCCAGATAGAACACCCCGACACCGGCAGAGCCCCCCTCCAAGTTCCTCTTTTCGAACCCCTCAGAAGGTTCATTTCCATACCAGATGTCGAGGCGGAAACCTTTGTCAAAGTGCAAGCCACTGTTACTGCACCAACGCACCTGTCACTTTGAATCCTGTAACAAAACCAACGAAATGAAATAAGAAAACGGAAAATTCGTGGATAGGAACTTTCTTCTTCAGCATTCGCCTAAGTGACCAGCAAAGCAGACTGGCCGGTATCAAGCAATTGAGCTCGGGACTTCCAAAATACAAGTTCCAAGCATAACCACCCAAGCCACAGTTATTTAAATAGATTAAATTGGCCTCTTCGACTTCCACCTACAGTACACGTATCTGGTTCTAACCTCTTGTGTCCTAAGACACAACAAATACGCATTTAATCTCGTAATGAAAGTTAATCCCCAAATACCATAAAGCGTTGCAGTTTGTTACATTGGGTTTGTTCATAAATCCTTTAACTTTTATATTTTCTAAAACGAAACTTTGATGTAGGTGTTTATTAAAATAATATTTCTACCATTCATATTTTCATAGCTATATCTTCCTAAAAATAATATATTTTCCATTTATTGCCTCCCGATGTGTTAGTTCATTCCTTATAAATACACTTTCTAATAACAGTAGAAGAACATTAAAAACAGCGAGTGTATTGCCAACTCACTTGTCATTCTGCAGGCCACATTGCATCTTAATTGATGATTGGAGTGATGAAGACACCAGAGAAGCTGGCAGGATGAATGTAATAGGAAACGGGTAAAGGAGGTAACCAGAAAACATAAAGAAATACGAGGTTCTCTATATAGTAGCCCGTACTCAATTTCTAAAGAATGTAGTAAACTATTATTTGTTCAAGTTTCAAGTTTGTATTTCTATTTCCATGAAGTATTGTTAACGTAATCTTGTTTTAAAGTTGTATTTTAATCAGCTTTGTATTTTTAGAACTCTTTTATGAGCGAACCACACATTGACCCTGACATTGAAATACTGAGAACGAATTATGAATTACACCATCAATTTTCCGCGCTGGAGTGCAGCATTAACTATGGTATTAACACACTCCTTAAAGCGTACTAGGTCATGGCCCTCTAGCTACAAAAATGTACTTTTCTGGAAACTCTACCACATCAAGGTATTCAACATTCTTATCGTCTGTTATTCTGTCTAGACCTTGAGTAAATGTTTGTTTACAGTTTTTTAGAATAACAGCTGTTGGAATGTAAACATATAAAGGAGAAGACAAGAGAGATGCAGGAAAATTATAGATGTTCAGAAACGAAGATCATTTCTTGAATAATGTACGTTTATTATTATTATTATTATTATTATTATTATTATTATTATTATTATTATTATTATTATTATTGTTATTATTATTATTATTATTATCATCATCATCATTATTTTGGTAGTAGCTTTTTTCAGTACTTCAATATAGTCTCCTTGATTCTCAATGGCAGAGTCCCAATGTTTGGAGAGCTGTACTATTTCATTCAAAGCACCACTTGAATGCCCAAGCATGAGTTTATTAAACTTTTAGAATAAATCTGTTTTGCTCAAGTGTGGACTGTAGAGTGGATGAGGTACTATTTCCCACCCATGTTCGAGCAGCATATTAGTCATAGCATTCTGGGCGTGCGGGCGAACATTGTTGTGGAGAATGAGTGCAATCTCAAGCAAATGAAGTGTATTTTTGTAGTTTGTTTGCATGAAATCAAATAATGCATAACTGTGATACCTGTTCCATACGGGATTCCACCTTTCATAATGATGGTGACCAAAACCAAATATCAATCATTTGTTTGACCTTTAGTCGCGCTCTTCGACGTGAGTAAGATTTTTTTTTGATTGATTTATTTATGGACGCTCTTTAACATTTCAGGTCATCAGCGTCCCATTCAACTCTGGGCGTGAAACGACCGACAAATTTTGCTCAGAGGCCTCTCTTTCAGGCTTGAGGTTCTTTTTCGTGCCATAAGTGTACGACACGGGGCCCACGGCTTTACTTCCCTTCCGAAGAAAGCCATACTTAGTTACACCCGAAAAAATCCATCAATCCTGGCCGGATTCGAACCCGCGATCTTGGGTGTAGGAGGCAAGTAGTGAGTAAGATGAACCTCTCCACTTGTTGCACTGTGATTTCAACAGTCTTAATCCACGTTTCATAAATAATTCGATACAAAGATGTTTGACCTTTAACATCGAAAATCTGTTTCCGGAGGTTTGCAATGTCCTTGCGCTTTTGCTTCTGTTCAGCAGTTAAGAAGCGATGGATCCATGATACAGCATTTTTCTCTTCTATAAATCATTTGTCAAAATGCGGAATACTGAAGTTGGTGGAATTCCCACGACTTCTGAATGTTCCTCACATGTATCACTTTGATATTCTTGAAGAGAATCCGTCTCAAGTTTCACCCTTCGTTTATCTGCTGATGTCTTCAGCCTTCCTGGTCTTGGGTTATCGTCTATACTGACACCATTAGCCCAACGAGAAATTGTACTCCGTTCCACTGTGAAATCATCTCAAACCTCATTTAAAGTACTGTGGATTTCTGCGGGCTTTATACGGAATAAAGTTTCGATTATAATGTATGAAGACCTTTGAACTTCAATAGTTACAGCAGCCGGCCTGCATAGTTCTTTGTTTCCGGTACACAAGAGCACGCTACGGACAAAATGAACACAGATGTTTCTTTCTCAAGCCTTCAAGAGCAACTAATCTGATTTTCATTAGTGTACGAGTACCATTATTCAATCAACAATAGTATCAACTATGCATTATTTATGAAATTACCTTCATATTTGTGGCCAGAACAGATGGGGGTTAGAAGAGGAAGAAAGCAGTTTAATAGCGTAGTTTTTCAGATGAAGTTGATGATGCACCACTTTCATTTATGAAGCACGAATATTTTATATTATATTTGGTTTTATGTGTAAACTTAAAATGCTTATATATCTTCACATTACTGTAGTGAGTAACATAGCAGAGAGAGGAAAAAGAGAAAGGTGAAAGAAGTGTCCACTAACAGGAATTATTTCATGCATGACAACTAAGTAGAATTTATTGCCTGTAAAGCACCTGTTTCGAGGCTATGTGCATCACCAGTCATGCTTTTTTTCCCTTAGGAGAACCAAACCCTTATAGTCTCTTTTGGCGGTTCATTGACGCTGCCAAAAGAAAAGTAACGGTACGCTTATACCATCCCTTCCACATTCAACGTAATTCTTCTTAACTCTAAACCACTACTGATGCATCCTAGAATGATACAGTGTGCACCGTATTACAGATACCTTTTTGTGAATGCACTGATAGCAAAATTCATGTATTCCTAGCAAGAACACCAATCTTAATAATTTATAAACGTGAAAAGTAAAGATGTAGCTTCTTTCACGGTAATGACGAACGCCCATTTAAACCTAGTCGAGAAACTAGTGCTTCAGTAAAGCAAAGTTTATCGATAATCAGGTGCATAAAAATTAATATCTGAAATTTAATGACAGAAAATATTAATGTCAATGGCAAATATCTTAACACAGGAATAGCCGTTTCACGATTACCTAACAAAAATACACTCGAAAAGACAGGAGAGTAATTTTAATGTTTAAAAAAATAGATCATTTGCATGCCATAACATCTTCCCTTTCTTTCTTTCTTTCTTTCTTTCTTTCTTTCTTTCTTTCTTTCTTTCTTTCTTTCTTTCTTTCTTTCTTTCTTTCTCTCTCTCTCTCTCTCTCTCTCTTTCTTTCTCTCTCTCTCTTTCTTTCTTTCTTTCTTTCGTTCTTTCTTTCTTTCTTTCTCCTTCCTTCCTTCCTTTGTTTCTTTCTTCATTCCTATTTTATTTATTTCCTCCCTTCTTTGTCTTTTATTACATTTTGTGTTTGTTTAATGTTCGTTTCTTTTCTTCCTTTTCATTTTTCTCTCTTTCGTTTCATTCCTTCTTTTTCTTTCTTTGTTACTTTCTTTCCTTCTGTCCTTTTTCTTCTCTTATTATTTCTTGCTCTCTTTTTGTCCTTTTTATTTTTCTTATTTCTTTCCTTCTTTTCTTTGTTCCCTCTTTGTAGAAAATTTCTTTCTATTTCCTTTCTTTCCTCTTTTTACTTCCTTTCTTTTCTTCTGTCCATTTCCACTCTTTCTTGCTCTCTCTTCTTTCTTTTAATTGTGAAAACGCTTCAACTACAATAGTTCTAAATTTATCTCCTGATGGTGATACCAACATTATATAAATATCATTAAGATATTACGTGCAATTATTTTTAATACTGACTGGAGCTTACAAGTAAAATAAGATTAATTACTCATATGATTAAATAATTGTTCACATAGCACTAATATTTATAATTTTAAAACTACAAAACGAATAAAAATATGCATTATTACTAGTATCATACCAGTTCCTTTTTGAAACAAAGTAAATAATTAAGGTGGGAGTAGATGCATGTGTTTATGCAAAAGAAGCACAATATTGAAAAAAATACATGGAATATAATTTCTATATTCTTCAGGGTATTTAACTGCCTAAAGTAATAAACATCTCTGTACGTTATGAGTGAATGTAATAGCATTAACAAGGGGATGGTGGGGAGGAGGAGGTTAGAAATTCTCTTCATCAGTAGGTAATGTATAAAAATTATAACGGTTTTGCATTTTAAACTCTTGGAGACGTTTAGCCTTTACTTGAAAGAAATCTCATCGGCAGAAATTCTACATATTTTTCTATTTCCCTTAGCTCTCTATAATATGATTCAGATTGTTTGCTCTGTTCCAATTTCATATTGAACTGATGAATATGCCTTACTAGCCTGGCCTAAATTTTTCCATTTTAATGCACTCTCCTGAAGATAAATATAACATGTCCTACGGAACTTCCGGAAAGCACATTAAAATATGGGCGCTAATAATGCAATAGGTTTTTATCTCGTTTTTTAACGAAGGTTGAACACTGTCTGAAATTGCCTAACAGCCAAAGTGGTCTGAGATCTGGAAGACCTTCCAACTGAGAAAGGTTCCAAAGGAGTTGAAGGTGAGCGTGTGTATGATGATCAATGGCATTGCACCCACTGTAGAAAATACGTTCTGATATAACAAGGTCATCACTTCAACATGCAGGAAACGACTGTCCTAGCGTAAAATAGATGAAGCTTTATTTCCATATCCGTGACAATGGACCTACCTCCACATGCAGCGGTTAATTAGGCTATTTTGCGTTATCTTGCCACTCGATCGCAGAAAGACTTCCGCCATCAACAGTTTTCTCGGGTTACTTCGAACAGTGAAGGGAGGTCCTCCAAATCATCACGCCCTTTAATCGCAGACATACAATGTGTTTGATATTTCAAAGCTAAAATAATTCATTATAGAAACGTTTTCAAACAGCGTCTTTGTACAGGTACATACGAGGGTTGTCCATAAGTGGCCATGTTATTGGCACGATAATTATTTTACGTTTAAGCTTCTGTCTTAAGCATTCATTTGAAACATCAAGCAATTATTATAAATATTTCATTTAATACAGTTTTATAAAACTGGCATGATGTAGGAATTCCATAAAAGTGGTAAAATTTATTATCGTGTCGTGATAAAGTTATTTGTAAAAGACAGTTTAACCCCAAAAACCCATATCAAATTTATAGAATTTAATGAGGATTATTTTACTTGTTCTAAACCATTAAAATAGTGGGTTTGAACTTTAAGATGAGTCACGTGAAGAATGGCCAAAAAGAGCAACAACAAATGCATGGTATGACATCTGATGACCGGAGACTTAGAAAATTGCTTGTGAAAAAGATTTTCGGAGGACGGGTGCCAAGCTTAAATATTGCAAAACTTTTAACAGCAACAAAACTATTTTTGTGAGTATAGCTGTGGGTTATACTTGGATTTACCATTACAAAGCAGAAAGGAAACAGCAGTCAAAAGATAAGACAGTTCAGCGGTTTCATTTGTAGGAAAGATTATAGCATGGACAGTAACAGAAATTTACTAATGGATTATTTTAAAAGTAATATTCCAATCTTTTAAAGCAACTGGTCAAAAATTCGTGAGAAAAAACCCGGTTTGCAGAACAAAAATACATTTTTCATCAACACAATGCAGCTGCTTACAAAAATGTTTAGCAATTGAGAATTTTGGCTCCCTCTTGCTCCCTCTGTTTCTTAAATTCAAACTCTCTCTGTCTCTGGCCAGTGTTTTTCATCAAATCATGAGGCAATTTCAGCTGTAGAGAAATATTTAGTGAAGCATGCGGAAAACTCATCAGAGACGGGATAATGACATTGCGATATCACTGCAATAAATGTATATTGTCCTTAAGGGAAATTATGTAGAAAAATAAAAGCCGAGAACCTTTTACAACACTGTGGAATGCAGTTGATTTTAATGATATAACGTTTACAGCATCCCTTTAGGCAAAGTTTTATTTTACATTCTGCTCTGCTTATACTGAAGAAGGGGCGAGAACAGCCGTAAAGCACTACGACCCTGGGATTTGTTGTATCAATCTCAATCTGGAGTGGGTGAAATGATGGGAGCTTGCAATGCCATCTGTTGCTTAAAAGTGCACCGTTACTATTCCCTCCGCGATGTCCAGGGCAATGTTTAATCCTCTCCTGCCGTCCATGCATAATCCATTTGGTTCAAGGTTCCCCTTAGACTCACAATATTGAAGTTTCACGCCTACTGTGTTGGAAACTATTTAGATTCCAAATGTGCTATTTTTCATCAATGACCAGGACCAGGTAAAGAACACGAATATAGCTCTGCTAATCATCTGGTGCCATCAACCAGAATTTTTTACATGCTTCGAGACCTAAGGATTGCGGATTCATTTGCTACTGTGGTTGATGAAGTTTTCAGAACGAAAAAGTACTTCCGGGAGGTCTTGTCTTATATTTATATTTATGACATGTTAAATAATTCTATATTTGAAGTAATGGATATTTATTGTCATTTTACACCCAAATAACACAAAGGAGGCGTTCATGCCATCTGTCCCTCTTCTCTCTAGCATTACTATATTATCTTGGTAAAGGACTATAGTGCTAGTAAAGACAACGAAGAATGCTTCTGAAAAAGTGTGCCGTTATTGCACACTTCCAATTCTTCCCAATTCTTTTGATTCCCCTCACTGCCCTTTCTCCTAATTGTTTTAATCCAGTTGTTCGCCAACTAGCCTTTTGCTTCTGCTGGCTACAACAACCATAGCATGTTCTTTATAGATTGGCGCTAGTGACGTAACTATCTTGACTTACTTTGCCCTCTCTTCTTGTGAGAGAGTTCTGTTGCTTTGGAAATTTCAAGATAATCAGGCGTTTTGGCTTTTCCATTTAAATTTTTTTAAGTTGTAGGCCTTCTCTACCATCTCACACCTGTGACCCAGAGTTTTTGTAGTTTTATAATTAACGTTTAATACATCTGGTACACTAATTTAAGTTTCCTTACTTGGTGTTGTAATTTAGTAAAGAAACTTTTGTACTGCATTTCAAGGATGACAATAAATATATGTGATAATTGTTTTAACGGGAGAATTTACAAAATATTAACAATTCGCTAATGGATGGTTTAAAGATTGTGCTCCAAGGATGGTACAACATTTTTATTAAATGCCTTAACGGGAGAGTTTATAAAATGCGGTGCCCTGTTAACTATTTGCCAATAATAAGAAATTGATCACTCTTTGTTGTGTAGTTCAGTGTTTTAATGTATTTTGAATGTTTCACTGCTGTTTGAATGCTATATTGTTGAATAAAATAGATAGCATTTATGAATTACTTTTCTACCGTATATTGGAAAGTTACGTCTTCTTGGTTTTTCTCTATCAGTATACTTCCAAGTTAAAAATTTTATCTGGTGATTAATGGGAGGGTGCCGAATTTATATAACTTATTTACAGACCCGTGAAAATGTTGCTAAGACATAATAAAGTAATTATGATGATTATGCGTTTGTTTTATACAGTTACAGGCTAATGTCTCACAACCGGTCATATGTTTTGATTAGAAACAATTGCCGATAAGTTGTATAATTGTTGTACCCATAACAACTACTAAGTTTTATGAAACAGACTTTCGTAAGAATATGTAAGAAAAGGATAGAAATAGATCATTTAAACCTTTAAGATGTATTGGAATTTGAAAGAGAGTAGTTCATAAGTTGTTTCGAAACAGTTGAACCGACGGCAGAAGTCGTTAAGAGCGTGTGTGATGCATTTCAAAGAAAGCCCGGGGCAACAAATATGAAAGTGCCTCCAAATAAGCTTGACCCACTAACTCTTCCGTGGTGATGATTAACCCTTCCAAGACTTTGTTCAGTGGCTACAGCTTGCACGGTTCTCAGGCATTCTAATTTGGTGAAACAACTGCAAACTATTTAATTATTTATCCGCCGAAGTTTCCGGCATTGACCTAAGGGGGAAAAGTAAACCTTGGTTGCACTGCTCCTATTGTTCACAAGGTCGTAATGCTCAGTTAAGAAAAGGTCTTTCATTTGTCATGTGAAAGCCGTTCAACCTTCACCATTCTATGCATCCACTGCATTAAACATTTACTTGTTCAACATCTGGAATTATTTTGGAAAGCTGGTAACCAGCGAACTTTCCAGACACTGTTAAAATGTTTTCTCACCAGTATTTCTGACAGTTGCTTGGCTAGAAATTGATGCACCCATTTTTCTAATACAAAACAGCAATTATAAATTACGCCAAGTAAAGACCAGCGAAACGACATTCTCACCACATTCTTCGCAAGCAATAATGAACCTAAAAAATTCCAGAGAAAACCGTTTCTAAAATTTTCGGTAGATATGTTAAAAATTCTCGAGTAAAAAGGAAATTCTTCAGCATCTAAATTTTAAACTAAATTTCAATGTAGGATTTTTAAAGGAGGAATTAAAATGAAGAGGATTTTTTTGTTTGTTTTCTGTTTTCTTAATATTACTGCATTTCTACCAAATTAAACTTTTAATCTCTCTTTTGGACTATTAAAGTTTAAAACACCCAACAGAGTCACACCTACTTCTACAAGGCTTAAAATTCTGTTTATTTTCCGGCTTATTTGACTATCAAGTGTTCTTTTTAGAGATCTATATTTTATATAATGCTTAAAATGGGTAATTTTCTGTCTTCAAAATTACTGACTCATTTATAGAGATCTCAGAAATTCAAGACTTTCGAAAAAACATTTGGATGGAAAAATGTAAACGGTTTCTGAATTCCTTGATTTGGCATAGATGCACTAAGGCAAGTTCTGAATCCATGCTAATAGTAGAAACAGCTGTTAATAAGGCAGTAGCTCTCTTCAGTGATGGCAATATAAAAAGAACAACGTTTTAAGGAAAATGATACATTTTTCTGGGACTTGGTGTAAAAAATGTTGGATGAAGTATGAATTCAACGGGCCTACTCTAGAACAATAAAAGTCTCTAGTAAGAAAGAACATAGAAAAGATAGGTTGAAGCGTATGAAGAAAATCATAACTTTGCAGCAGGAGACCAGTAATGTCAGAAAACGGGCCAGATAGCAAATTTATATACAAAATGAATAATTTTTGTTTTTGCCATTATCCGCTATAGCTTTACTCATGTAATGTACCTTTCCTCAGAAATTATTCAACCTGATCATGTACAATATAATAATTAGAATCATTTAGAAATGCTATATTAATTAACATATTCTTTTATGTTTATGTTCTTTATTCTATAAAGGTTTATGAACCGTAAAATAGAGATGGGATGCTGGGAAGACACAGTCTACAAAGAAATAAATGTAATTACATACTGCCTAAGATTAATTAAAGGACAGCAAATAACTCTGATGGCAATATGCTACCGGCACCAATTAAATAAAATGGAATATCTAAGATGGTGGGTAGTGGTTGTGTAGTGGAAAATGTCAAAAATTGAATTAAACTATGTTTGGCAGAGAGGTAACTACAAACAAAAGACGCCTGTCTGACATAAACCGATAGGAAATAGAGGCGCAATGCATGCAGATGTCATTTCTGGAGCTGCGGAGCTAATGAAAATTATAAGGTAAAGAGACCTGTACCAAGGCTCTGGGTCGGGAATAGCTTGCCTTAGACTGGGAGGATGGAAGACACGTAAGGTTGTTGACGAAGATGGCAGGCGGATGCTCGGAACGGGAAGACTGGGTGCACATTTTGGCTAAGTGTACACCGACAGAAGATACTGGGGTATTTACTTTCAACTTCCAATATTGGGAGACTGGCATGTTGGGACTTAATAGTGAGTAAGCGGAACTGGCTAAACTTGGCATTACATTAAATAAAATACATGGATTTAGGAATAAATCATTTCTTTAAGTCATGAACATAAAAAAATATGAAAAATTAATGTGAGTGTCAGAATACTATATGTATGTCTATTTCAAGCGCGCGCATTCTTGTTAATTTTGTAGGTCTCTTCTATTATTAAATATGAAATTCATAAATGAAGTATTTTCACGAGAGCGACTGTGCTGCGCAATATATATAAGTACATGTAAATATCTAACTAAGTTGGGTTAATAAATACTATTATTACAAAAAATAGTAATTTTTTTCACAATTTCAAAACTATTTAAAATTTTTCCATGAATGTAATGAAAAATCTAATTAATTCAATTTGAAAATAGTCTTCTCACACACAAATAATTAAAAATTTAGATTACTGTGTTACACCATAGTTTTTAAAAAAGGTACATTGAGTAAGAAGATTATTAAATTATTACAATATATGTTCAGTTGTTAAGAATAGAGACATTTTCCCCTAAAGGGTTTTGAAAAAAGTATACTACACGGATCATTTATAATAATTTTTGTGCATGTAGCTATAAAATATGATTTATGGAGGTGGCTTAAAGAAAGTATGTGATTTTTGTATTGTCGTATGTTAATGCTCCCTTAAAGGTACAATACTGAGAAACTGCAAACTAAATTATTTTCATGTACTTACATTATCAAAAATTCATTTAAAGATAATAAAATTAATTTAAATAACAGAAAAGAGAGAAAATATCAAGCAAAATCACAACTAGAAATAAAAAAATCGCAAAAAAAGGTAGATTAAACAAATCCTTTAGTGATTCTTGAGTAAAAGTGGTAGAAAATATATTTCACACTAGTTAAAAATCGTTAATCCGTTTTTAGTTTTTAACTTCTTCGCAGTTTCGTAAGGCACAGAATTTCTAGGTCATTAGCCATCATCATATTTTTGATATGTTATCTCAAGGGCACAAAATCTGAACACCAAAACATTGCTAGATGCGGCTATAGCTTTAAGAAACGCTAGCTGTAGAACGCCGTCACATGTTTGCTTTACTGGTGTTACCTTCAGGTTTGAATAGAAAATGAAAGACGCCATGCGAATAGAGCGCTAATTTGATGTAAACAACATAATGTGTATAACACGCGATGTTGTCAACTTCATTCGTTTGATGTCCGAACTTCCATTCTTAGTAATGAATAGAGTTCTCCGTCTGTTCATTTTGGGTACTCATAAAGTTCTCGTCAATTGTTGTTATGCAGGAGAGCTGTGTAAGCAATGGGTTGCCGCCAAGCAATACTCCATGCACGGTTACATTGCTGAGGTTTGCATAGAGCTTCTCGATGTCCAAACACAGGGATCTAGTATTAACTTCATACTAGAGTACGTCCGTCAGTGGCATAATAACTGTCCTTCGGAAATTTTCTTTTATTGTAATTAGTACCGTTATATTTAGGCATCTAGATTATTTCTTCAACATACAACCATACCTAACCAAGATTTATTTATCTTAGTATTTTATGTGTGCAATTTAGAAAGCCATGTACTACCAAGAAAGGGGAACAGAAATGTTTAATGATTAAATAAGTGACTGCTCATTAAACAAACTTATTGGAAAATGCAGCTAAAATGCAGCAGGTTTTCCCTCTGCTTAAATATGATTAAAATAAACGTCTGACAAGAACGACTGATAAACTGATGATAAGGCATTAATTAATGAGACATTATTCCAAAATCTATTAGTTCTAATCAAAAGTATACGTATATGAATACCGGTAAATTAATTATTAATAATAGGTGTTGGAATGCTTCCAGCATTCACGTCTTTATTTATAATTTTACTTCTTTTCAAACGAAAATTAAACAAAGAAGCTGCTGATGGAGTTTCCTGTCCCTGAAAATTACGTAAGCGCTGTTCAGACTGCTCACTGCAGAAGTCATTCTTATGCATGATAACACGCATCCCCAAACTGCAAATACTCTATAAGACAACTTGCTCAGATTGGACCCTTTATGAAAATATCTGATTGTAAAACAGAGTAACCAACAAAAATGTAAAAATTAAAGATAATTACATAGAAGACTTTGCCCATCTCTTGTGAAAATAATTTACTAAATTTTCAAATATGTAATTCACACATGGTGTACATATTTAGATATACAGTGAGGTTATTTGAGCAACGGATCGGCTCAACTGAAGAAGCCAATCCTCAAAGTCGTATAATGCAGTACATATAATGCATTTGCAGGTAGTAGATTGTAGTTAGTTGAAGGCAGCTTTGTCAGCGCCTTGTGCGCTCGTGTATTACTCAGTTCTTTGTAGATATGAAAGTTATTTGCTAATTGATTATTCTTGGTTGCAGAATAGGTTTTCTTTTTACGTGCAATCATATGTGAAAACGGAAATGGTAAGGCGATTCGCAAGAAAATAACCTGGCAATCGTGTTCCAGGTAGAGAAACTGTTCGCCAAATTGTTAAAAGAATTATTAGAAATAGGATCTTTCAATGACAAGAAATGTGCTTCAAACCGCCTTGTTCTTACGGAGGAAAAATATATATAAAAACACAGGAATTTCCTAGGTAGAAGTCGGCAATGCATTGTCGCAGATAGGCATTATTTTAAACATCTCCTATAGGTTAGCGATTATTATTATTATTATTATTATTATTATTATTATTATTATTATTATTAGTTTTAAATGCAATATCACTTTATGCTTTGGGTAAAAATATAAATACAAAAATAAAAATTTTAACTTTACGTTCTGCTTTTTCCAGTTACGTCGGTATTTGAATTTATAAAACCAATGTGAGTGGCCGAGGTCATTAAGGCGCGGACTCTTGACGGGATGTCTGGGATTTGTTTCCTGTGAGAACCGTTCTCTGTAACTGAAGTTTTTTTTTTTCAGGTTTTCCTCAGTCCTCGTAAATGGCAAATGCGGGGTGGCACCCTAAACTTAGGCTTGGAATGCTACTTTCCTAAAAAATCTTTCCCAATTTATCATTTCACCTCATGCATAAGTGTATATGTATAAGTACTGCTGAGGCCTGTGGTGTCTAACGGACGTTAGATACCATTAAAAAAAAATATTTTATAAAAGGAAATACACATAAATATACAAAGAACTTGCAGAGCACATCATATACTATTAAGTATTTTGTTTAACACGAGGAGCAATGTATCGTAGTGTATAACAAAGTATTTTTGTGTATCACTGAGACACATATAAAGCTAAATATTCGGAAATGAGGTCGTCATCAAACTTGCTTATTAACTGTAAGAAATGGATCTAAATATAAAGAAAAGAGAAACACAAGAAATTGTGTAAGGCTATCTTAGCTTGATTGAAATGTCTTTCTCCCCTTTATGCGTATTTTACATTAGTTTAATGCTTAAAGATAACGAGGAAGAGAATAATGAATAATCAGAACAGAATATTAATGAAGGATTAAGAGTAAAACATGTTAAACCTCGTAAATTAAGATGCAACTGTTGACTCTTTTTAACTTAATCTTTCTTTCTGATATGTTTAAATTGAGTATGCTATTATTTTAAAAATCTTGCATTCTTATAACTTGAGTTTATATTTATAACGGTATTAAAGCTTATTAGAATTTTATTTTGAAAGTTAAGCTGTCTTTTTCTCAATATTTCTTTTATGTGGGTTACATCTTTACACCGAACCCTTCACTTTTGAATGTAATTTGTGAGGGGAACACTTGGTAACAATTGAAAGTTTCATAATTTAAAATGTTTCTGAAATTTGTATAGAACGTTATGATAGTTTATATAAGATTTAATTTGATCTGCATTTTATCCGTTACAGCTATCATGAGGTAATATGATACGTGAGATGCTTGAAGGCAGGTTTCAAATCGCGCAAGCTAGAAGGTTCAGAAGTTTCCTGTACTGGCCCACCTTGAACCTTTTTGGCCTCGGAAACACTGTCATATCTCAGTTGGACCAAGGATTTTTACAATGTTAGAACATAATCTCAGTACATTAAACAGTAAAATATAGAAGCACATTTATAACAAACCCAGGCGTTTAAAGTCCTGTATTTTACGACTTCCGTAGTACTGTTCTTTAAATTTTTTGAACTGGCCAGCACAACTCTGTTTAGCCTCTGTGAAAGCTGCAAAGACTTTTCGGAAAGATTGCTGGCACGTTGTTGTTCTAGTTAAGGTAGTATCTGAACTCTGGCAAAGCGAATACAGTTTTTTTATAAGCACAAATTGAATCAAGATAGATACTCGATTGAAAAGCTCATTCAAAATTAGCACGACTGTTATTATATATAAAACAGACCATTTTAACAATCTTGTTGTGCGAGTTATGGACAATGAACAAAATTCTTGGCTTTACCTTATTCTTTTTTTCATGTTGTTTCTTGATGTGTGTTGGTAAACAACATTTCTATGATTTATATGTAATAAAATTTGTTGAATATGTACCAGGCCTTCTTCTTTTTATTTTTCCCCGCAAGCAGAACGAGCCGGCAGCCGGGAACACACAGAGCAGCTGCCCACATCTAGCCCGCCGCGCGATCATCGAGATACTGAAAACGTGCTTACCTTTTTTTTTTTTTTTTTTTTTTTACAGATGATAAAATATTTCCTTCCCGAGTCAGTGGACTGTAAAGCATGCACTTCAGTAAACTTATAGGGGTGAATATTTAGCAATTTTGTTAACAGAATGTGCTGATGTATGGCAGACCTCTGCCTGCTGCGGTAACTTTGCAATATATTTTCACGGTGTTTGTTCTAATCGAATAGTGATATCATCCAGTTTTTCTCTGTTAATACATGACGCATGCATTTTATTTTCTTGTCCAGCATTTATCCTGATGTTTTTAATTTAAGCACTATTTTACGAGATGTAGGGTCTTTCAAGTGACGAACCTCGAAAAACATTTCTGAAATTTGCACGACATTGAGTAGTTGATTCATTTCTTAATAAAGTTACAGCGAATGAAAATGCGATGTTCTGTACTAAATCTTTGAACAGAGAAATCAAACGCAATAACACAGTAGCTCCTCGCTGTTTTGAAATTAAAAACGCTCTAATTTGCCTTCTCAGAGGCAATACGCATCTTAGATTGACGACTGTGCGGCTGTGACCTGCTAGATCCGTGTGCGGGGAAAAACAAAGAGAACATCGGATTCATACATATGAACTAAACATTATCAAAACATGGGAAAAAACATGAACTAAAAGTTTATAAAAATTGTGCAAAATAATATAAAGAGTATCTGTATTTTATCAAATTTTCATGCTATTCAAAAATATGGCGTTAGAGGCGATGGACATACCATCTGTTTCTCTGCCCTCTGTCGATAAATAAGCGATAACCGAACTTCCCTCATGGGAGGAGCATATTTCAAAATGGAAAGATGGGTTCTGGCAACAACATTAAAAATTGAGAGTTAAAGATTTTTATTGCTTAGCAACAAAACAGCTTTGGTATGTTCTGTCTCTTCCTCAGGATATTAAGGCGTTCGGATAGGGAAGGGGGTATGTGTTGTCTGTGGAGAACGTTTAACGCAATTGCAGATTCAAATAAAGTAGTGCTATCAGGGTCTAAAATACTATAACCATCTTTTGGATCTAGTTATTTGATTGGTTTCCTGCTTCCACATTTCATAGGAGAATTTAGATTCCAATAAAATAAAATTTAAATTATTGTTTGAAAATAATAATTTTGAAAATATAAAACTAGGAAAATATTTCAAATATACTGTTGAATTATGTAAATATATGTGATTTTACCTCAGAGAGCTGGAAATATGAACAAATGAAGAATAAATATGCATTAAATCACTCCAAACATCCTTATTAGTAAACATATAATAAAAAGTTAATTGTAACCAATGAAAAAAAATTCATGTTATTCCTAACCCTAATTTTATGGCAACAAAAGCTGTTGTTTATCATTTTAGTTAGTCCTTTTATTACTGATACCAGTTCTTAAAATGAACCAATGTTTTTATTTTTATTTTGCTGCAATTGATTATTTGAACCTTTTGAGGTCCACAGAGAGTCAAAATTTGCATGACCCCTTCCTCCTTTCGATTTCTACAGACATTTAAAGAACTGCGCGTGTCCTTTTAAATCACACTATTTCCCACCTTATGTTTTTTTTTTTTTTTCTGAAAACATCATTTCACACATTCAAAATGTCCCACGCGTCACAGTTTTTGTTTAAGTTCAATTAAAATTTAGCAGAATGTGCAACAGTATCCATTGAAGTATTATACAGAAAAAAATGCTAACACAAATTATAATTAAAACACATTTTCTATGAAAATTATTAGTTTTAAAGAGTAAAATTTCTTATAAATTTAAAAAATAAATGCAGTTCAATCATAAAATTTATTTAAAATATCTTTATATTAAATTTTTGTATGTGGTTCAAAGCTCCAATTGCGAAAATGCCGACAAATTTTCTCAACTCGTGAGCCGCGTGACATTTTGATTATGCGTCATATTTACGTAATAAAATTTATAGATCGCAACATATTTATCTAATATAAATAAATTTAGGTATACATATTGACTTAACAGCAATGCAGTTACAGTAAAAGTTTTAGAAAAATCCATACGAAAATATGGAATTTTGAAAATTCACTCCCAGCGTACCATAATTGACCTAAAACAAAAATTTAAATTAATTTCTTAAAGGTAATCAAAACTGAATATTAGAATAAATATATTTTCCTTAGTTAAAATGACATTAACCAAATTTCTTATCCTCTAAATTAAAGAATGGAGTGAAAAAAGGGGACTTGTCTACAATTGTACGGATTTGAGTTAGGAATAATTTTATTCACATTAATTTTAGTTAAAATGAAATTTCTCAGACACACGAAACACGGACAGAAAAGGAGACTTGCGCAAATCCTCTTGCAGCAAACAATATTGTGCGACTGATTCTTGTGTAGAGATTTACATGTTCGCGAGCGACTCCCTAGTTTTTGTTGTCGACTATTAGCAGGAAAAATAGCTGAGAATGAAGTCGTTTGTTCTGAACGGGATAAAACAAAAACTAAAATTCTAAAGCTTCATATATTAAGATCAAAATAGTTTTAAATAGCATTAAAAGATTGACAAAGCGCTTATATATATAATGAAACATAGCAAAATATGCAAGGGATTGACATAGTTTCACTACTAATTAATTATATTCAATAAACATATTACAAGGATTGTAAAACAACCCTATGTTTTCTCTGGTGCCTTTCAGGACAGAATACAGTCGTTCAGGTTTTCTGTGACAACCATATGCGGCTATTTGTATAGAGAATGTAATCTCGCTTTCTCTGCAGTAGAGTTCAGGAAGAGAAAAGACACGGTATACACCCCGTCACAATGATATGCCACACTAAACACCTGTTTAAAAGAGATGACGTTCCAAATGTGCTCCAAAGAATGCTCTTTGCTTTTGCAAATCATGTTGATTCCATCTTCTAATATGGCCATAAATAGGCTGTGACCTGATATAAAACATATGCATTTTCACCATAGTCTTAATCATATAAAGTTCTTCCTCGTTGCAGTACTGTTGAAACATATAATGTGCCTCTTACTTTTTAAATACGTTTCCAATTAACAATTACTTAATTTCCAATGCTAATGATGCTAAAATACTCACTTAATACATCCGTACACAGAAAGTTCCCCAGTGTCATAGTTGATTCTGATAAAGGAGGAAAGACAACACGAAAAGATTCAGAGAGCAAACTATGGGACAATCATTAATAAATTGCTAAATTTTATTCCTTGTATTACGGTTAAAATATTTATGAAAGTGAAGTAAATAATCAAACTATTTTTGTTTTGTAACATTATATAAATAGAGTTAGAATCTTTTTAGTTCACAAAAGGGATTATCTCTCAGATTTCAAACCTATGTTTAGGTTATTTTAAATCATTAGATGTCACAGTGAGTAAGTTTATAATGGCAGTAAACTTAAATGCGCCCAAAGAAAACAACAACTTAATGCATATTTAATTTTAAACAGTTTTATCTTGACTAGTCTCGTTTATTGTCAAAGCTTCAATTGATGAGAATATGGAGTATATCTCGCTAAAACTACAATTTCATCAATAATAAATATTTGCACCAATGAACCTATTAACCGAAATGATTTACACACAGTCGACAGTAAAATATTTTTTTTTTTACAAAAAAGTAATAATACAATGATATCGTATTCTCAGAGCCTTTTAGGAAAACCTGTTTTGAAACACTATAAACTAAATTTATACTTTCATCAATTTTATTTATACAACAAATAAAATAATGTTTATAAACAATTTACACATATATAACTTTAACGTTAGTTCAAATAGAAACCCAGATATACCATGGATATATTATCAAAGGTATTTTATTACAACTGTATAAAATATTTAACGCCTTGCCAAATTATATTAATATATAACATTTATATATTATGTAATTGAGAGTAGCTAACGAATATGTTTAAGTGACAACTGTATAATTAACTAGCAAAAAGTTTGGCTTCAGGGCTAATGCCAAGTTGGAAATCACAAATATTCAAACATCTGATGAACTAGATCGTTTTGTTTAAATGTTTGATGTACATCTTTTTATACTGAACTCTAAAATGTCAAATTTTAAGTAATAACATTTTATGTGCACAAAGATTGTGATGTGTAATGTAAAACAGGTAAATATGTTTAAAGGAATGCTGTCTTAAACAAACTAGTTCTCTTTTAGTTGGTATAAAATATAAAAAGAAAAACAAAATTGGGTAATGTAAAGTATTATGACGATGACATAATTCACAATGGTAGTAAATTTCTCTTATTTAAAAGATATTATTTCAAAATATAAGACAATTGAAGGTTTTTTAATAGTGTTTAACGCCTGTGTTTACTACTGAGGTACCACAGGCAGTGGACATTGATGTTACATGAGATGAAATTATATATTGGGAAAGAATTTTTTTTAAGGAAGGAAACGTTCCAGGCCTAGGTTTAGGGTATTTACCCGGCATTATGAGGACTGAGAAAAATTTGGAAAAAACCTCAGTCAGGGAGGACGGTCCTGGCGGGAATCTAATCCTAGATCTCCCGCTCACGAGTCCGCCCTTAATGACCTCGACTACCCGTGGCGGTCTGTTAAGTGATGTAAACGTTGACACAGAATTGTGCCCATTATGTGGCAAGACAGACAAGAATTTGCACTCTATATTAGAATGTAGAGAAACCTAAGGATCGACAGAGGAAATATGGAACAAGAAGTGGGATAATTAGCGGGCAGAAATTTTGGCATTAAAATTTTTTGGTATGAGCCGAAACAACATTTGAATCAGTTTGGAATTTATGTAGGGAAAGTAAGAAGGTAATAAAGAAACAAATACGGTAAAATGATGTGTTTTAGAGAAGTATTTGTTAAGTTCACTTTGTAATATGTACAGTTAGTGAAGTATGGACCCATGTACACAACAACCGGGGAGTTAGTGTATAGGACTCTGAAACAACAAGCACTGCAGGATCAATAAAATATTGTAAAACTGTGATTGTAAATGCGTAGAAATAATATGGTATTCATTCATACAAAAATATATTTAATTTGAGAAAAGTTTCATTATTTAAAACAGTAATATTTTGTTTTACGAAAACTGTATTTTAACTGTAAAATAAGTTCTGAATATCACTCTGGATACAAACCGCTTCTCAAATGCTGCAACTAGTTTTAGAACAGAAAAATTCAACGGAAAACTACCTGATGGGAAGTGTGACAAGGCGGAAATGTTGCTACGGATGTACCCGACTTTTAAATTAGGGTCATAATGAAAATACGGCATTTTCAGGGTGTACTTTACATAACTATAAACTGTCCAATAATAAACATCTAAATAGTATGAATTACATATCGAAATTTCAGTAGGATGCAAGGACCACTCACGATTTTCTTCAGAGAGGAAATATTCGGCGTCCTAGTGGCCTACTACTTACAGGATAACAGCATCCGAGGATGTCGAGTACCTGGAGAGATGACCAACTTGCACACCACTCACTTGCTAAGCACAACTACCAACAGTGAAATAACTGGAGTCTCTGATCGCAACTAAGAGTAAGTAAGCACATTCCCCCACCTGTCGCCCAAACTTTCCCTCTCGGGTTCTTCCCTCCCACCGTCGAAATGAACGATAAGAGCACTTCGTTTTGGGAGCAACAAGTGTGGGGATAAAAACAAAGGTGTAACAGCGAAGTTAAGTTGCTGACATACCGATAGTCGTTAACCTCGTTGTTATCATCAATAGCATCGCTTCTTGTAAGCTAACAACAAAAGATTCGCATCTGCGACACATTCAACGCAGACCTTCGAGGATTTTCTTATTTTTTCTGCCTTAAACTTATTTGCAGAGTCGTGGTTTTGTGTGAATTTTATTTTTTAAATTTCGCTTGCCGTTTTAAAAATATTCCATTTTGTTGTTAAAAAGTAAAATAAAAATAAATTATTCGTAATAATTTGGCGATTGAAACACACTTGATTTTTACAATAGTTGACATTTTAAATGTTTAATTTAACTTGCATAATACTAATACAAAAATAATGAATATAATAGCGAGGCGTGTGTGGTAATTTAGCTTGTTATTGATACTCTAAATTTTATATGAAGTTTAGTTAACACATTATGTTAATTGTAGTTATTTTAAGAACATGAAAAAGGGCAGTATGAATAATAAATTACATTTATCTTACCATAATTTTTACTTTTTGCTCCATGTCACCAAACATACAACAAACTACAATGTTTTCAGACTTAATTGAGCATCTTTTATCCGTAAATATATTTAGAAAATAATCTTTCACTGTCTGGCAAATATCACCTCTACGTCGAAGACTTGCAACTTTACATACACTCTCGAACTAATGACATTCATGACGCAATAACCAACTCTAATCAAGATCTTGACTCCGTTCATTCATGGACACGTTAAATTTTGTAGTGGTTTTTAGATGCAGATCAGGATGGACAATAATTTTATATCACTAACTATTTGCGGTTAAAAGTTACCCTTCTGTTCTAATCAGTTAATTTTTATTCGAATCAGAAAATATGAAAACGACTATACTTCTTCCATTATTAACGAAGGAGAACATTATTAAAATGTTTAGTGATTTTAACAGCTGCAAAATTTCAGTATATTTTATAGCTGCAAAAATATTTATAACATTTATTAAATGTAGTATTAAGGTATTTAGTGTCGATGTCTCTAATTAAAATACATTATTTGCATATTATTTCTTAAATATATTTATATAAATCCAGATTTAAAATAAGTTTTTAGGCTCTTTTCTCTTAATTTATTTTAAATTGTTCCATACTTTGCGTATAATTGGCATTTTTCTGTGTGATAAATCGAGCTGCATAAATGCTTTATAGGCATGCACATAAATTTTTGTATTTCCCTATCTATTGAAAAAGATGTCAATTTTTGTCAGTCAGTCAGTTATTTTACTTCTATTTCGTATCTGTGTTCGCCAGATTAGCTCCTCATCTAGTCTTCGAAACTCTTTGCTTGCAAATATAATAATTATTATTCATTGAAATTTGCATAAAATTTATGAATTCAATATATAAATGTGCTGAACAACATTAAGTTGACCACGAAACATCGCCCCTGTGGTCTTAATTTTTATATCTAGGTATATAAGGCACGTATGCTGGAAGCATGGAGAAATGTTTTAATCCAGTGTTTTAGGATCCAACATTCATTTTCCTTCCGGTTCACAAACACATTAATGTTTAGGCATGCCCACTCTATATCGACCTTTGGTAACATGAAATGCTTTGCTTTTTTAATCCACAATTCTTAATGTTGTATGTATTGATTTGGTCTATTTGTGGAACTCTTTAACATTTCAAGTCATCAGCGTCCCATTCTAATCAGGGAGTGAAACGGCCGACAAATTTTGCTCAGAGGCCTCTCTTTCAGGCTTATCGTGCCGTAAATGTACGACACGGAACCCATAGCTTTACTTCCCTTCCGAAGGAAGCCATACTTAGGATTTTTATGCCCGAAAAAATCCCATCGATCCTGGCCGGGATCGAACCCGTGATCTTGGGTTTAGGAGACAAATATGGTTACCCTACACCACCAGAGGACCGACAATCTTGTATATAAATTGATTAGAATACAACCAACTGTAAACAAGCAGAGCCCAAAAGTTTCGAAAATGCCTTTTCTATCTATGTGGATATATTTATGAGTCGATAGAAACGAACATGATACCAACATTTGGGGTCGATAGGTATATTTTTTATTTTGACTTTTTGCCTATTTTAAGGTTTAAAACAAAATTTTTTGCCTGTTTTAAGATCATTATGGATTTTTTCTGCGATTATATACCCATTTTGAAACGCCCATAACGAATTTCAATATATGTAGGTGAAAAAGTTATAAAATTAAATGGAAGGCTCACCCTACAAAATATCTAACGAGAATCTTGTTATATATTTATTTCTTTTCAAGCACACAAAAGTTTTCTCCTCTACCTCTTCACTTAAGCTGTTTAAATAGCAGAACCTTCATTAGGAAAAGGAACGCACTGTTACCTCAGGCGTGCAAATACCAGAAAAGAGATTATGAGTTAAGTACTCTAGTTTTGAATAGTCCTGGCGAATGACCTTGTATCGATCTGCGTGAGACAATTCTAAGAAATCTGTGACGGGTGTAAAATCAACCATCCCTACAATGTGTTCAGTACGGATGTAAGATAGATACTAACCGATTGCCCTCTTAAGGCATAAACAGAAAATGAACTCGACCAGAAACCATTGCACATTTTTTGCTCATTCGTCAAGACCACTCAAAACTACTTTACTTTGTCTCGGCCAACATTTTCATAATGTCCTGAAAAGTGAATGTTCTGTTATTGGTATGAGTCCTTCCAAAATAGCTTGTTTTAAATTAAGCTCCAATCACTTCAGTGGAAACAGAGCGTTATTTATCCAATGTTCTCTCTGACAAGCGGTTGACTATGATAGTTGATACCTCGAAATGCATTTTTTTATTGCTTGTAACACAGAAAAGTAAACAATAATGAGTGATATTACTCTCTGTTTTTGCTTTTAAATAAATGCCTATTTTAGTTATATTGTTACTTATTTTCAGTATTTTAAATGCCTTTTGCCTGCCTGTTTTAAACAAAATAAATGCATGAGCTTCCGGGCTCTGCTAATAAGCAATTATTAAATATTAATTTGAGAAATTTTTTGGAAGTAGGAAGGTCGTATGAAACTTATGGTAAATATCAAGTTAACTATTTCCTTTTTTAATATATAAATTTTAGTTCTTAGCACAGTCTCCTTGGTTTTATTATTTCCCTTTTCCTCCAATGAAAACAAAGAACTTATATGGCAATTATTCTGTTTTTTAGACCTAAGCACATTATATACACCGTATTTGAATCGTGAAAAAGTTTTAATGCTTTAGGATGGAATTTTCCATTCTAAAGCATTAAAACTTCCTCCAATTATATACATACATTTTTAGGCAAGCAAGCTTTATACAAGACGAGTTGATTAAAACTACCACCGAGAATATTTCTGAAACGAAAGATTGTATTGACGCACAGTTTTCACCGAAATTAAAGAATCATCAATGTAATTGATACAAAGATTCCAAAAAGTATTTGTGTATTTCTAGCACCAAGTTATATTTTTTTAAATGGAAGAATAAAATAAAACTAGATGGTATTGTAATGTCAATGGGGCATTTTACACGATTCTTAGTCAAGTAGTTTACGAGATATTGCCATATATATAGTCAGGACTTTCAAAACCCTTTTTATAGAATATCTGAATATTACTTAGCGAAAGCACGACATTCTTGTTACATTCTCCATACACTAGATTCATGTCGGCTTTATCAGCATTGCCATCTTCTCTAGCATACCCCAGCACGCTCTATTTCTATAACATACCACAACACATTGAAAGGGAAATCTCACTGTACTTCGTATAAAGGAAACAAAATATAGTCACAAAAGTACACGTACGATTGCGATAGACAGGATTGTGGGATACATTTCCAGTCCAGTGCCTAAGCAGTTAAATTTTTCATATGACTAAAGCTTGGATTTAGCCCTATCCAGGAGAAGTTAAAACATAATGTTGATAATTTCTCTAAATTATAAACAAAATGTGAACAGACATGTACGTTTTTGCCCAACAATCACTGGAATGTGTTGCTGTTTGTCTAATGATCGTCGAGTGTTCTCTAAAAAGTATCCGAGCCCTCTCTATTTCCATATCTCGTAAATTAATTGACCTAGAGTCGCACAAAAAGCTCAATTGATACTCTTATCTCATCTACCAGCACACTTATTTTCTTGTTCCATATTAAAATTATATAACATTGTGCTTAAAATACAATCTCTAATAGTTGCTGAATTATGTATGAGCTACATTGATTGGTGAAAACAGCGTATCAATAGCACCTCTCGTTTCCGAGGTAACCGTGGTGGTAGTTTTAGGTTATTCGCTCTATATAATTACAATATTAATATACACGAGTTTCAATTGCGTAAAAGCATTGGTAGATAAAGCGAAAGAGTAATATAATTTTACACTGTTCTTGTGATAGTCTGTTCTTCGATTTTAAGCAACTATAATTATTCAGTGCGATTTGCATTTGCAACGTACCATTCACCACTTATGGAACATTTATTACAAATATATGTTATGTATTGTTAGGTTAATTTAAACTAGCAGAAACATTGTACAGACCATAAGTGCTTAAAAACTTTCCCATACAATGGAACTCAAAATTAGCTCTATACCGAGTGTCTCCAAAACACCGACAACGCTTAGTATGTCGTGTGGGAAAGCAATTGAATTATTTTTCAAGAAAGAAAGCATTTTCGGAAAAGCACGGTTTGGGCGCTGTAGAGCGTCGAAATTTCAGGATGGTGGATTTTTTAATAGTGTTTAACGCTCGTTTTTACTCCTGAGGCACCACAGGCAATGGACACTGCTGATACATGAGATGAAATGATATATTGGGAAATGTTCCAGGCCTAAGTTTAGAGTACCTCCCCGGCATTTGTCATTTATAAGGACTGAGGAAAACTGGAAAAAACGTTAGTCAAGGAGGACGATCCTGGGGGGATTCGAACCTCAGACCTCCCGCTCACGAGTCCGCGCCTTAATGACCTCGGCCATCCGTGGCGATGAGAACGGTGGAGTGTCACAATTTGTTCAGATTCATTATGGTGTCCTAATAGTTATGCAACCCATTAGCCATGAGCGTAATGGGGATGGGCGATGTGAGCATGGATTGGTAGAGGGGGATCAGTTCCATGGCCATCAAGGTCACCAGATCTTAACCCCTCTGTTATTTTCGTGGGGTACTATGAAGGATATAGCGTACAATGTTCCTGTAACGTCAGAGGAAGACCTCATTGCAGAGTCCTAGAAACTCTTACTAAGCAGACGCACCTATTGGCTCATGTGCGTCAGGCTCAGCGCCGCAATGGGTTGTGTGATTACGTAGAAGGTAGACAGTTTGAAACCCTTTTGTAATGTACTGCTCTTGTTGGGGTTAATGACGAAATGTGGAACGGCCACCCATCACCGTACCCAAATCATTTTCAAACTTCCATGCTCTACAGCGTGCAAACTGTGCTTTCCCGAACATGGTCTCCTGCTTGAAAAATGGTCAGTTTGCCAACCCTCACAACATACTAACGGTGTTTTTTGAGACACCCGGTATATTTAAAGCGGTGATTGATTTGGACTCACTTTTTGTACTTATTTATTCGGTTTCAAAATGATAGGGGCCGGATACCCACCACGGTCTTCAGGTTTTTATGTTTTCATTCATTATTCTTAGACAAGCATTTATGTCTAGAAAATAGGGACATTTCGTGAAAGGTCTTACACTTGTATTTTTCTCGGCAGCTCTCCTCAAGTACAGTTTAAAAACCAAGAGACAAACAGATATGCAATTATAACTAAAAAACAAACAAACAAACCGAAAATTTCGAAACCATTGCATTACCCAGCACAGAGCTGAATTCTTCATATAAAGATTTTTTTTTTCATCAGTCGTCATGTATTTGAAACTACATACAAAACATGTATATATAGTTAATACCTATCTATGACTAAAATATGTTACTATGTTGCATTATTAACTTTTAGTTTGATTGGGCATTGGGGAATTCGTTTTTTTTTTTTTTTTGAGTAGTGTTTAACGCCCATTTTTACTACTGAGAAACCATAGGCGGTGGACACTGATGATACACGAAATGAAATGATATATTGGGAAAGGATTTTTTTTGGGGGGGGGATTCGTGGTGTACTAGAAAGTTTGCAGAGGGAACTATGGGTTCCACGGAAAAATATCACTCAAACACAAATAATCCGCTTCCTATTATATCACTGAATTATTATTTAATAGGGGCACTGTTAGTGAAAGGTATAAATAAAACGGCTCCATTCTTGCTTCAAAAACCAAAAATAAATAGTTGAGAGCAAACATAATATAAAAGCAAAATGAGCTATAATATTAATATTGTGCGTACATTTTTTTGGTAAAAGGATTTTTGATTAACAGTAGGAAATTTTAAATATCAAGGTTGAATAATAAAGGCATGTTGTTGAATAAACATTTTGCGTTTAAACTTTTGTATTAATAATGTTTATTTAACTTTTCCTATATTTTTATTAGGTTATTTGCTCATTAGAATCGATCTACCTATTTCTGGATAAATTATAAACATGTTTTGTATATTTTATTGCTCATCATAAAAGCAGTAGTTCTGACAAACTGTTTTTGAAATTCCCCAGTATTAATGTACATTGAATATAGAGTGTGATATTTGTGTAATACAAGCTATAACCATCTCTAGAGGCAAAATGTCCTTGAAAATGCAAAATAGAAATCTTTCTTACTCCAACTCTATTGCTAGTAATGTGATAATTAGCAATCACTCAAGGATCTCTTTAAAGTGAAGAAATAGGCAAAATGTTGTCTCCGAAGAAAATTTTACAAAACAGACAAACACATTACATAACAAGAAGTTTGTTTGTTAACTAACACATTGAGTAATTAACTCATGTGCTTCATTACTTTTAGCTTGTTTAGAGCACTGATTGAGTTTATGCAGACACTTATGTTGTTTACTTTCGCTATTTTCATAACTTTTCCAGCCTAAGCGGCTAAGAAACTGTAGGTTATAACATCTCCAAGTTAGTCTACTATTTTCATGAGCTGAATACTTAATACATGACTTGTGAAAAGTATTATTTTATTTACATTGGAAAAATATAAAGAAATGTTTGGTGTCAGTAAGGGTAAAGAAAGAGATATAGCTAAGACAAATGATTATTTTTGAAATTAAATGAAAAATTGGTACACAAAAGATTATAAGATTCGTACAAAAGAGATAATAAATAATAATTACTGTTGCAACAAATCGCATACAGTTTAAAATTGTATTACGTTAAACAAACAAAAGTTATTTGAGCATTTAATAAAGGCATGTGGGTACAGGAGCTTTCGTGTTCACAGTTTTTCGTTTTCGCTCAAACAATATAATAATAATAATAATAATAATAATAATAATAATAGTTTCAATAGTTGGCAAAAAGGGGTTCTGATGAACCCTTTTTTGGCTCTAAGCCCCCGGTTGGAATCAGTGCACGTATTGCCAAGACCGCGGTCAAAACGTGATTTGGGGATAGACATCAATTAAGTGGCAAACCCATCCTAGACAAATATAAGCTATGAGATTTGTCCTAGGTCCTAGTAACGCTCCTTTCACATCTCTTCTAAAATTGGACAGAAGAGGAATAAGGAAAGTGATTGCGTTAATTATTGAACTTGGTCACTTCAGAAAACATCTACGAAAGTGGGATAACTATAAAGATAAACCCACTTGCAGAATGTGTAAACAGGATGAGCAATGCGCTTTGTACATCCTGTTTGAGTATCTAATTCTGGTAAAAAAGAGACTTACTCTCTCTATAACCAGGGAAGACCTACGAACAGACACTAACATTGGAACCAAAATTCTGCAACTCGTTCAAGGAAAACAATGAAAGCTTCTCTCCCAATAAGCCTTATAGGCTGACATGCTGCAGTTTGTTAAATCTCTATATCCCGTGACACCTTTGTATCTAGTTTCAGCGACAGTGTCACAGTTATAACATAAACAGTAACAAGGATGATACCCATAAAAAAGAATAAAACTAAAAATAACGGCAGCTGTAACAATGAAATTCACACACGTAAAAATGTATGGAAATCGTGAAATTGGAAATAAAAATACTTGTAATGTATGGTGAATTTAAGAGCAGTATCTTTAAAGTTTGACAATTAATCAACCTAGTGAACAAAAAATGCTTTCTCTAATGGCAAAAATAACAAACAAGATTATTTAAATAATCTTAGTGATTAACGGATATTTCCTGCACACCGCATGATCATTTTGGATGAAATTTAGTTCTTTTATAGTGGTAGCAGACACACGGAAATATGCTACTGCGCAATGTTTCTGGCACTTAGACCAGTCCTATGATGTCATCGTTTCCATGATTCGTTAATGCTGGAAGGTGGAAGGGCTGACTGAGAAGAAGCGTAACGTATACGGTGATCCAATAGTATTATCATGTGAAAGATTGTTTAATGCACTTTTGAATTATTTACTTTTTTGTCAATATCCACTGCCTAGACATATCGTATAAAGCAATACTTAAAGCAAATGCAGAGTTTCACTGGGTCGCATTCAGCGTGGTTAATCTCGTGAAATTATGTATAATTTACCTAATATATAATAGATTGTTAAAAAATGTTGGACTTCCATATAATGTTTTTCATTCAACTGGTTTGGCTACTAATGTTAAAAAAATGGCAATAAAAGTGTAAAAGAAGTGTAAGGGGCGTTTAGATTTTCTCTGCGCCTAGAGGGAAAAATCGAGCTAAAAAGGGCAATGATAGAGTTAGAGGAATTTGAGAGAGTCAAATAGTACGTGTAAATCATGAATTATGCACTGTTAGGAAGACAGTACCTACCATCAACAAGCTCAAGAGAACACTTAAAGAAAGATAAAAATTAGAATGTGGAAGAGAATATCTCAGAATACAAATATAAGAAGTGTTACTGATGTTATTATTTACTGAAATCCTCCCTAACGTTCTAGTGGATTCATTCTATTTATTAATAGCTTCAGTTATCACAGTGTGCAACAACCAGTTCTTCACTGAGCAATGTACATCATCCTGTAGCCCAATCTATTGCAGAAATACAACGAATCTGGTTTACACTGTAGATTGGTGCCACAAATCTGTACGGAGGACAAATCTCAGTTGAATGGCACAGGAAAATACAAAAAAGAGCAATGCATACTCTCGCCGGGTTTCAGACACCGTAAAAGCTGATGAGACCTGGATTTAACAGTTTGACCCCGAAACCCGTCTGAACAAAGGTGAAGAGAGCAATAAGTGTGGGGGAAAAATGGCGGTCACTTTCTTCTCAGCAGGCGGTCACGTGTCAGCATGAATGTTGAAAAACCAGGGGATAGTTGCTCCAAAGTGGTATAGAGACATAGAAAACAGGAGAGGGACAAGAACAAACTGCGGGATATTTTGTTGTATCACAGTAATGCTTCTGTTCGCACAGCTTAACTATTTCGAGAAAACGTTTGTGCTTCTGACTTGCCAACGTGAAGTATCTCTTAGGCAGAAGAGACGCCTACACCTCGGAAGAGCAGTGCTGGCGAAACAGCTTCCAGCGAATGAACGGCAATATAGAATGTGAAGTAGGTATGGCAATTTTCATTATTGCATATCTTAAAGTTTTCCTGGTGACACTCAAAACGTTTTATTTCACATTCATATAGTTACTTCTTAGACTTGAAAAACGTAAGAAATAATTTACAAGAATAAGCGGCGTATATTTAGTTCAGAATGCGATTTAAATTTTAGGCAAAGTTCGTTACTTTAGAAAGACGAGTGACAATTAAACTAGCTTCATTTACTATTTTCTGAAGATCAATGACAGAAGAGGTGTTGTCTGCAGCAGATTTACACCATAAATGGGGAAAATGCACGTGCTTTCAGATAGAATTGTAAACTAGTTATCCAGAGTATGCTCAGGAAGACAAACAAATTCAAGATGCGAGTAATAAATCATAAATTATGTACATAGATAAAATTAAACATACAAAATATTTTCAAAATAATAAATCTTAAATTTAAATACAAGACAAATGGGTACAATAAAGCTAGTTATTTAGAAGTTCTAAAATAAATAACACAGTAGTTCAATAAATAATTTATAGCCGTGTTTTTAATTTAACGATAGTTATAGTTATTTAATTTCAACAGGTAATTTAATGTAACTTTGAATACCTTGTAAATAAAATAGGTTTGTATAGTGTAGTATTGTACCAATAAAAGATAAACAATAACTACCTCGTGTTGTGCTGCTGGGTCATGCAGTTTATCTTAAAGTATTTTATAGAACGTTTGACTCGTAAAATAATATATAATAGTATATTTTAATATAAGTGTTGAAAGGTACGCTTTGCGCATGGGAGTGTGTTTAATTGCAACCCGAGCCTTTCAACAAGTGTGTTACATGCTATTTTTATACCATTGTAATGCAACTATTTTTAATTTATTATAATTTGTTTTAATTTACAAAGTTAAAAAATAACTGTATAGTTACGCGTTAGTGTATTGATAGTTATTGTTGATTTTATTGAAACATTTAGAAGCTCAAGGATATGAAGATTAATTGAACATTATAATGGAATTTGACGAAAGAAATAAAGGTTTTGAAGGAACTTCACCCGAGCTGGTTGAAGCGGCAACTAGTAAAAGGAATGATTTGCTGCCTGAGAAATCTAAAAAAACTGTATGAGGGTGAACGTGATTTGTTCACAGTTTGGTGCAAAAAGAAAAAGAAAAAACTCTCAGGATAATTAGTGAGAATGTTATATATTTTCTAGGGAAATCGAAGGTAATGAAATCTTCAACATTAAGGTCTATTTATTTCATGTTAAAGTCTTCGTTTATCTGAGTCATGGTGTATATCGAAGTTTGGAAGCTTGATTGCCTTCTTGAATATGCAGCAAAACAGTCCAGTGTTTTCACAAGAGAGAACATAAGTACATTTTTGGTGGAAGCTCCTGATGCAGAATATTTGGATATGAAGGTTGATGTAATAATGAATGTCGCTGGTGCCGCTTATCGCACAGATGAACTCGTGAAGATGGAACTCGACGAAATACAAAATAAAGAAAATATACTCATCTTAACACTGAAGACGAAAAAACACCAGGTGAGAAGGTTTACTATTGTGGATGGAAAGGAAAAGTGAGTGAGCATTTACAGAGAGTTTGTCTGAAACATGTTGAACACAGTCGTTTATTTGTGAATTACATGAAAAGTGTACAATGCAGTCAATTGTTATTAATACAATAAGATTGTTTGGAAAGAAAGTGACAGAATTTTTGAAACTGGACATTCCCTCTAGTTATACTGTACATTGTTTTCGGGGTACTTCGGCTACATTATTTGTGGATGCTAGAGGAGATGTACTGCAATTAAAGAATATGGTGGTTGGAGATCATCCGGTTGCAGAGGGATATGTGAACGACTCCTTGAATAGTAAGGTTGAAATCTGCATAATAACTATTAGAAAGGATGAGTCCCCATGATGAAATTTTCGCAGCAGTGAGGGGATGTCAGGAATCTATGAAGAATTGGGCGTTCCAGTTACGAAGAATGCTGTTGTTTCAAACCCTACTATTGTTAATAAAGTGTCAGGAATTAATTTTACCTACTGTGTCTTGTGTAGTATAACTATTCATATTAACAGCAAGTAATTTGTATTGCTTGAATAATGTCGTAAATTTATTGTATTAAATTGTGTGATATAGCTAGACTGCTACTTTCAGTGGTAATTCATAAAATAGTAGGATAAAATTACTTTGCAGCACTAATCTTCAACAGTTTTATTACAGTGCCGCTGGACTGCTAATTTCATTTCTAAAATTAGATAGATATTAGTTACATTATGATACGGTAGTATAAAAAATGTATATCGTATGAAAAGAAACCTAACACACTCACACACAGAGGTTATAGACAACATTATTAGGTAAAACTTTTAAAAATAATTTGCTTTTACGACGTCAACTCTATTTTCACACAAATCCATGAGCAAGAATCGATTAATCGCAAGCAACCCATTATACCGTAAATTGATAAAAGGAGAAAAAATAACTAATCATCCAGCCAATCGATTCTCGAATCATATAATTATAGCAAAACTGGCATTATGAAAACGTATTCCTATAATAAAACAAAAGCGCAATATATTACATTTTTTCTCAGTTGGCATTAGTACGAATATGGAATTGTAGTAATGACGTTAATCTATTCCAGACTCACACTTTCTCAAAAATGTGAGTTTAAAGATTTTATACAGTTATGAACATTTTGCGAGCGAGTTTTAAAACAACATTTTAATGTGAAATATTTCTAATAAATACTACTCAATGTTGTGAGCTTCCTAGATAAATTCATTTCTTTGAGAAAATAAAATGCAACATGTTGCAACGTTGAATATTCACTCTTACACTTACGACACAAAGTTATTATAGAAAGGAACGTATAAGTCAGTTATTTTTTTCTTTACACTCTTTTAAAAATTGCATATTTTCGACTGGACGAACCAATAAAAGCAGAGAATTATGAACAATTATTTTCTCACATCTTGTTAGCATTTTACATGAAGTGTTTCATTGCTTCATTAAATTTAAATTTCAAATATTTGATTATACCGATTACACAAATAAGTGTTAATTAAAATAATTTTTAAAAAATTAAAATAGCAGGACGATCTTTAACTCTAATGTCTACTTTAAATTACATAACCCACATATGGATTTACATTGCTTAAATTGTAAAAATCATAAATGAACATATAACATAAAACCGCAGGCATGTAAGATGTTTAATTTTTTTCTAGACTGTGCACTACTCTGATCAATTACTTTTGGCTATAGTGTTGGCAGTTTTCGCCTTTAACCTTTTACAAATTCACCTTTAGGCAATGAATCGGACTCTGTAAATTTTATGACTTAACTAATATTAAAACATTACCATAAATAGCTTACTTTGAGCTGTATCGCACAATATTCTAAAATATTTGGTAACAGTTTCATAAAAAGAGACGTTAAATCACAAAATGTGTTTTTTTCTGTAACCGTTCTAAAAGGCAAAAAAAATTTTTTTAGATATTTTTGTCGCACTTAAAGCAATAGTACTTAAGAAGAAGTATATTAAGTTCTTTTGCATCTTTTCTTCTGCCTTTGAAGATATACATCTTTTTAAAATATTTTACCGTTTGTGTGATTATTTCCTAATTTTATTCTTCTCTACTTCTCTAGTTCTTATTCTTTTGGCAAAGAGGCAGGCGAGTCCCAGCCTACTCAGTTTTCTGCCGAAAAATTCGTGGTGTTGCCAGGGAAACCATGACAGTATATATGAATGTTCTGATCACGTATCCGGCTTACTTAATTGAAAGCGTTCTTCGGAACAAATTAGTCGCCTTCATTTAATTTTAGTCTGATTTACTTGATACTCACCGTTCCATTCTGGAACATGGAAGCCTCCCACATGGAAAGTTTCGATAGCCAGGAATTTAGTTACACTTATTTTGCAACAGAGGGCAAAAATGACAGTTGGTAAACTCATCACCGTTATTTGGACGTGAAAAACCAATGCACTTTTTTTTAGGTATAGAGTTCTTTAACTTGCCGTAGATCTACCATCCTGGCTTACAGTCCCTCTCACAGAATTTGACCGGAGACTCTGTCAACCTCCGCCGTGTTAGAGGAGAGCGCTCTAGCCCTAGAAAGCCGAAGCCGACGATTCTTTCAATGAATACCTGTACACAGTAAATGTATATTATCTCTTATACTCTCGTATTCCATTGTTTGTATCCATACATTGATGTTAGCAGTACTTTAATGCTACATGGAGCTCCCACAGGGCCTCGCGATGCTAGAGTAGTGTAACTAGGCGTTAAATTACCATTTAAATAAAAAGGGCCTCGCGGAACCTAGGGTACGCAAGCCGCTGGTGTAGAGGACAGAAGATTGGATCTCATCTCCAGCGAAACAACTGACTTGTCTAATCATTTCTAAAATGTTTTGTGTATGTAATTCAAAGCAGATAATGAATGTACAAAGTAAATAGATGATCTCCTACAGTTGTTTGAGTCTTGGACCTGCAACAGATAATACAATTGCGTGATATCTTCGCACTTATGAACCAAGACAAGCTATATGTCACGAAACGCAACGAGTTGCGTGTGTAGATATGCACTGTAACATTTCCGGATGTGGGGTATCCCTAGTGGACAAGGTCACGTAACATTCGACACGGCCGCGATATCTAATCAGCGGGCATCACGTCTGTCCTGCCAGAACAGATTACCGTTCCTGAGACAATTTAATTTGTTTCATTAAAGAAGCACTGGTACTTTGTCACGCTAAATCGTTAGTCAAAGATGTTCCTTCAGCATTACTGATAATAAATACATTTATAATCGTAAGGCAAAAACCTTATGCATTAACCGCTTTCTGCTCTTTTAAAACGTATGAATAATTATAATCTTCCTATACGTTTTCCAAGCATATATACAATAAAATATGAGCTTGTTTTCATTTTAAGGTCTATGGCTAGGCAATAGAAAACAAAGAAGTATGATTAATGTAAACACGCCTGGATTAGTCACAGAATTAAACATTAAAAGTCCATTCGACAGGAGCTGCGTAAACTATGCGAATTCCTCACCAAGTTGAATAATTTTAAAAATGAACATAAAACCCAAATTAGGCCTTATTAATTAATGAAATGAAAAAAGTTGTGGTATTGCTGTGTGGTATTAGGGGAACAAAATTAAAAATTTTGCAATTTATAAGTATTACAAAAGAGAAACCACATTTTAAGAAGTATTATTATTATTATTATTATTATTATTATTATTATTATTGAGATTAAATTACAAAAATGAATGGTGCACTATTAATTAAATGAAATATATGAACACTGACAGATAAAGCTACACAGTGGATGTTTTAAAACATTGTTAAATGTAACCATGTTTATGAACTCTTTTGATATAATCACAACCTTTGGTCTCGAAATAATTATCACGACAACAAACATTTGTTAACCTCAATTAAATTACCGAAAAATTATCAGCACTCGTGGTATTAATGCAGATAGTTTGTCAGATATTTTTAATTCCTACATTAAACTTGCATTTAGATTGGTTAATTTCATTTAAATGTAATGTGGGCGACATTAAATACCCTAAGGACCTTATTTATGAATATCCTTTGTGTTTTTGATTTTCCTATGTTTATTTTTATTTTTTAGGGGTAAGTCTTTACAACCATTATTATCCATATCTGTTATTAACATTATCAAATCCATCTCTATATAAACGTAACCCATGTACTAAACACACTTTGTTCTCTATTAATAAAATGTTAATTATTTTCACACTATTATTTATAATTATTGTATATGCTTTCTATATTGAGTTATGTAGGCTTGTTCCTCAGGAAGGTTTTCAATGTCTAGAAAAGATATACTACCTATGCTTTTGTTCATTAATATGGTATTTTATTGTTTACACAACATTGGTTTATTAAATTAGCACTCTCCAATTCACAAAAGCTCCATTTATTGCATTAGAATTATTTAATGATTGTGATATTACACTTTATAATTCTTTTAGTACTTTCTATAACTTCTCTGTTGTTATCGTGTCTACATGCTCATTATTTAAATATTTTTTTCTCTCAATTCCATTCCTGATTCTTTTTATCATCATTTATTGTAACATTCTACACACTTTATTTGCTTGTTTAACATTAATTCTCGCTATATTTCTTTCATTCTTGTTCAAATGTTTAACAAACGTAATGGAAAATTTATTCTAACTTGTAAATCGTGTTAAATCCCTAATTTAAATCTATTCCATGCTTCTTAAAATATGTCTATTGTATTTTTCTTTAATTTCTTTGTCTTCTTCGTTCTTCTGTTGCAGCCATTGTTTTATATTCTTCTAATGCTACTTTAATTTTTTCATTCCGTATTTGCAATTTTTCTATTTATTTTCTTCTTTTTATTAGGTGCTTCTTGTCCTTTTTAATACAACTCTGTACTCTTCTCATTCTTCTTACATATAATGAACGTGTAGTTGATTCTTCTGTATTAATATATTAAATTTTCTTCTTCCATGTCATTTGATTCTAATGAGGTTAACGACCGAAAGTGCCAAACAGAAAAACTTATGTTCTTTGGAAATATTTGAATTACTGAATATTGTTTAAAACATTGACAAAATGTCCATGATCTACTTTTAACTATGATCGTA
The DNA here is from genome assembly GCA_030762175.1 of Metallyticus violacea. Taxonomy (NCBI): domain Eukaryota; kingdom Metazoa; phylum Arthropoda; class Insecta; order Mantodea; family Metallyticidae; genus Metallyticus; species Metallyticus violacea. The sequence goes on from CM060842.1 coordinate 54,544,730, forward strand.
TTTAGTTAATGAAACAGGGGAATAAACAAATTATTACTCCATTGTTAAGGCGGATTTGTTTCGCAAACATCTGTAGCAGTAAAATAAACTGACATTTTCATAACTTGTGTAATAAATATCTAGTAAGAAACAATCGAACCATTACTTCTATTTACATATCTATGGAATGAAATTCTAAAATGTTGAAACAATGATTACATTAATCATATTATCAATCTAATTGCTTCCAAGCCTATTTTGCTGCTTCTAGAAATGCTGACTCATCGAAATGGAACAAAAAGTATATAATTATTATCGCATAGATTTTGAAAGATTTATATAAATTATATATTATAACCGCTCCAATACTTCAGTTACGAAATATGTCAACACGTTTAAGAACAGCGGTAGGCAAATGTCTTTGAAACCAAACTGGAGCGTAAAATAAAAAATGCAGACGTAAAGGTCATGGAACTTTCTGCTTGGATACACATTCTGAAAAGATTGCCAATGATGCAGTGAAGTAGATTGCATGACGATAACGTCAATAGTATTAACCTTGTGTAATCATTAGAAGAATGTCAGTAAAGTGGATTGCAAAGCTAATATTTCAAACATAAAACTATGACCAGGAATTAAAGTCGTATAAATGTGATTACTTCAGGGTACAGTCTCATTTTCAGACTCAATAAAGATTGCGATATCCTCACAGATGATTTACTTTTATCACGTTTGACTCTGCCTGACACATATTAAAACCTTGATTACGAAAAGCATATAATTATTTCATTAGGTTTCAACAGAAGGAAGTAACGGTCCCGTAGACCACTTCTAGTCGATTACTTCACGATGCACCTTTCACCGAAAGCTATTGTTTCCACATCGTGGTGAAAGAGCACGGAGGTATTTTTATGACATGCAGTCTGTCCGTTTATCTTATATATTATTTTAATGTATAAACATTTTATCAGTAAAAGTGATTATGCGCTACTTTCTGAAGGCGCGCCGTTTTATGTATTTATTGAAAAACAAAAACTGAAGACCACAATGGCAGCTCACGACAGCTTAATCAATGCTGAATATACGAGATTGCAAACTTCTTGAATCTTAATAATTAATTTAAAACTCATGCGTGTGTGTCTGAACATAAAAAAACAGATAGAGAGAATTGAGTAAAAATACCTTTGTGATTCACCTGTTTAATAAACAATCCCTCGTTTTCATGGAACAAACTCATAGATGATTCTTCGATTAAAGTCTCTGGAATCTGCCTGGTGAATATCTCTACAGAAACCATTGTATACTTCTTACATTTTGAAATCACAGTGTGACTCAAATTAATACTTGGAGTTGGTCTACCCAGTTTTTTTAATTTGATTTTCTTTTCTAATGTTTGCAAAGTAAAAAAAAAAAAAACGTTTTGAATGTAAGTTTTGTATGGTGTTCATTTTCTTTAAATTTAGTTAAGATCAACAACTTAACGAATTTACACAAAACTTCACTAGTCTGCCCTCAGCAAAGGCTTACTACTAGTACTTGTTACCATGCCTAATAGGTACTCTTACACTGTAATCAAACAAACGACCATCTCTGCTGGAGAGTGCCTGCGTGAAAGTATTGTTACTGCAAATGTATGGCAGTTACGCGAATCCAACGCACACATCAAATTTTAAATTCTGATTTCTGGCAAATGTAATGTGTACTTGATGTAAAAAGAAAAGTTAAATTAGCTACTGCAATGAATTTACCCAGCAGTTTTATATATCCCTCCGTTGGGTTTATATTCGTTTCGTTTTCCCCTAGACAGCCCTGCTTTTAAGTAAAATGTCCCAGAGTCCCGACTTTTTTTTCAATTATCCTACTTTTAACGCTTCATATAAACTGAATTATGGAATTTGTTCATTTTAAATTGTCTAACGTTCCTGGTAACTAATACTTGGAGCGTTTTTTCTACTATGTAGTGAAATGTTCGCTCATTTGAAAAGCAAGATATAAGCGCCAAGAACCTGGAATGCCTCTTAAGTGTTTATTTGGCACTGCCAGGATCAATGCAGTAGCCAAGCGCGTTTTTTCATTAACAAATGGTAAAAACGCATTTTAAGAATTTATCTTATGCTTAGTTCCATACCAAAATGAAAGTGTTTTTCCGGAATAGATTCATGAATCTGATAAATAAATTTGGTCATTACTTTGTGTGTTTTGAAGTTGCATTTTCATTAGCGAATGGTTGGGATAAATGAAATATGATGGGTTTATTTCTGTTTTTCTTATTTTTAGTCTACCGTTCTTTTTACAAAATGTCTCAGATTTTATGTGAGAACTATCCCGTTTATATATATTAGAGAACCCTACGCTAAATCTGTTCTTTATTCCAGTAACACTTGCTAGTTTATGTTGCGCCAAAAGAGAACACTACTGTCTCCTTGCAGCGTACCTCTTTCCATGTTTCTCGGCGTGCAGAATTACATTTCGTTTGAATCTTGCTTCATTTGTCATCCATCTTCAGACACATTTGTACCTAACTGATCTTTATTCAACTTTGTAACGCAACTAATAAAACGGAAGGCCCTCCCGGAGACGAACGTGACGAGATGTGATGTTTCTGGTGAGGGATGCACATAATGGTTTTTTTGGACGAGAGGTTCCTCTCAACTCCCCCCGCCAAAACACTCCACATCTGTATGCAGAGCGCATGCAAACTAACCCCCTACAGATATCCGGTAATATGCCTAAGATACTCCTGATTTTAAACTGTAAGGTTTTGATGCTCTGTTATTTGTTTTGGAGCAGTTTATCACATGAAGAGACACGAGACATGAAATATGGCGGGGTGGGCGGTGCAAAGAGGTAGGTTAGTTACAATAAATGTCAAGACGGGTTAAGTGTTTTTTTAACTCTATTTTAGAGTATGTGAACAGTATCTAATGCGTTATGGCGAAAGGGTAGTCGTTAATAAAGGCAATTTACTGAGCGAGTAACACTTTTGTTTTGCGCCCTTACTGGGATCAAGAGTTATATCCCTGGTTCTTCAAGATGAAACTTCGATACTACAAACCATGAGCTATTCATTTAGAAAAGGTCGGTCCTGGTGGTACAGTAGTAACCACACTTGCCTCCTACACCCAAGATCGCGGGTTGGAACCCGGCCAGGACCGATGGATTTTTTTCGGGCGTAAGTATGGCTTCCTTCGGAAGGGAAGTAAAGCCGTGGGTCCCGTGTCGTACATTCACGGCACGAAAAAGAACCTCAAGCCTGAAAGAGAGGCATCTGAGCAAAATTTGTCGGCCGTTTCATGCCCTGAGCTGAATGGGACGCTGATGACCTGAGCTGTTAAAGAGCGTCCATAAATAAATCAATCAATCATTTAGGAAGGGCAACGAAAAAAGAATAAATCACTGAAAAAGTGTTTAACTCACTGCATGATGCAAAATAAAGGATTGTATTGTTTGGAGTGTAAGAGGCTTCTTCGGTAGTTCAGCCTTGTTCACAGCTGGCTGTAGTCACAAGGAATTCGGTGAGACACCGAGCGGCAACTGCGCGGACGTAAACAAATGGCTACCAGAATCAAATGACATGGGGCGGTCACGTCGCAAGAATGCAGGACAATAGATGGACTTAACAATATCTCCATATGGGATCCTCGAATAAGAAAAAGGACACAAGGCAGACCCAGAAGAAGATGGACAAACTTCTTCAAGGAACATGTAGGTCTAAATTGGTCAAGAGTAGCAAGAGGAGGAGAAAAATGGAAATCTCTCGAGAAGCAACTAGTGCAATGAGAAATGGAGTAACTAACGAACAAATGAGACAGAGTATCTTAAACAGTATACGAACAACTAGCATGGAATAGCTCACCACCTTAGGAAAAAACGAGCTCCCCCTAGTTGTTAGGAGGCCTTTGCCCTTTAAGAGACACGACTATCTTTAACTTTAATTCTACAAATACAGTATAAAGTGAGAAAATATGCATTGTAGAAATTTTCCCAAAGTGATAACAGAAACGAACAATATTCCTTTCTTCCATCCATAGTACTGAGAAATATGACTGGTAATGTGGTGTTAATACAAACACCACATTTTGCATTAATGGTCTTCTGGTAAAATAAAGAGTAAGTATGTAAAAAGCGATGTATACTACAAGTTAAAGTGCATTCTATTATAATTATGAATATTTGTAGTGTGCATAATGTTCTAATAGCCACATTTAATATCCACATTAAATAAAGTGTAATTTTTAATAGTTTTTACTAGTTATCTATCGCGTGTCAATATGTCCTGGATTTTTGTATCAACATTATGGCAACCCTAATTTATGAGGTTTTGGAGTAGACTTTAAGAACCAGTTCCCCAAGTGCTTCTACAGTTCTTCATGAACTCCTAAGAACGGAAAAAAGTGAAGATTGGCATCTCATAGTTTGATCTAAAGGTAGAAACTCTGCAGTATTCAACGGAAATAAGAAACGATTAAAATATTAAACAATTTACATCTAACGGTGTAACTCAGATCTACCAGTTTGACCCTGAAACCAAGCGCCTTTGGCTCTTCCTTGATGACCAGTCACCTGTGAAAGTCAAAAGTGCAAGAAGTGCTGAAAAGAAAATGGTCGCCAGTTTCTTTTCACATGTACTAGTCATCTGGCGACGACAGAAGAAAAAAAAATCATAAAACAGTTACTGCAAAGTCTGCATTTTACGACGTTCAAAACACCCATAATTGGTAGCCAAGAACAGGCAAACAGGAATTTTGTTACACTATGACAATGCTTCTACTTACTGCCGATAACACTTTGACAGAATAGAAGCAAAACTGTTGACACATCTAACTTGCAGCCATGACCAACTCTTGACTGAAGACCATCTTCGTAATCAGACTTTTCCAGCACCGAAGCAGTTAAAAGAGGCATTGGCTGCAGTGGAATGGATCAACACCGACAACTATTACCAGACCCCAATACGGGAAAAAATGGCTGCCGAAGTCGCCCTACTACGAAGCTTTTACTTAGTATTACGTTTACAATATGCCATTAGAAAATATTTCGATGCTTTTTTAAGAATCTGAAATTTGAAATTGTTTCTCATATTTAAACTAAATATAAAATAATATGCATCATACTTCTCCACAGGTTAGCACAAATATTTATAAAATATACTAACTTCCAAATTACTGGATACCTTAAAACTAATCGACATTGTTGGAACTGCATCATATTTATCATCGTCTATTTTAAGATAAAGGATATAGTCTTGCTCGACAATAGTTATAAATTGGTGTACCTGTCTTGCCTTAACTTCATTTGCAAAGGAGCCAAAACATTACATCCTGCTCACACCATTCATTAAAACGCTCTTCATCTCGCTTCAAAGCCGGCTTCATACTTCCTTTCGAGTCTTTCCTTACATTGCTAGCCCTCACTGGCATATATGATGGTAGATTAGGGAAAATTGCACACGGAAAATGTTGTTCCTAACCACAAATTTAGGTACGAAATATTTAATAGACTCTACACACTATAGTTTCTTCATTAACTTTAAAATTGATATATTGCATCTATTTATTCACTCCTCCTTTAACTATTTAGGAAATGTAAATGTAGTATTACACTGTACACTTCCATAATTAAGACATACAAGAGCGACACGTATTGTGCTAAAAACACTTTGTATTACACAAGTTGCTGGTGTAATTTCACTTAATCAATATTACCGAAACAAAAAGCTAAATAACTAACCCGCTACTGTTTATTTACTTCCAACTAAAAACAACTGTGATAAACCAGCCAACTGCAACAATCCAAATTAATAAACACATGTGTTAATATCAGCAACACGGCCGGCTCCCTACGGGTGCTGCCTTTGCCGTAACCTCACTTGCAAACGAGCGAAACATGCTATAACCACAAAATTTGGCACGAAACGTTTAATACACACTACAGTTTCATCATTAAGTGCAAAAGTGGATAAAGAACCTGCGATTTTTAATGCACTCCTGCTTTTAATTATTGCTATTTAGGAGATATAAAATATGGTATTATGTGGTGTACTGCCACAATTAAGACATACAAGAGCAATCCATATATGCAAACACTTTCTATTAAACAAGTTCCTAGTGTAATTTCACTAAATCAATATTAACTTAATTAAAAATAAAAGAAGTAACATGCTACTGTTGATTTACTTCCAACTATGAACCACTGTAATAAACCAGGTAACTGCAACGAACCAAATTAACACAGTCATGTAATTAACAGCAAGGGCCACATTTTCCACCATTTTGTCTACTGTCGATATCTAATTTGGGATCTGGCAAACACAGTCGGTTTTGCGTGGATGCTTCCAGAAATAGTTCTAGGAGAACTTTGGTTGATTTGGTTTATTTACGGATGCTGTTTAACATCTGAGGTCATTAGTGTCCCATTCAATTCAGGGCGTGAAACGGCCGATAAATTTTGTTCAAAGGCCTCTTATTTCAGGTTTGAGGTTCTTTTACGCCATAAATCTACGACATGGGGTCCACGGCTTTACTTCCCTTCAGAAGGAAGTTATGCTTAGACTTTTTATTCTCGAAAAAATGTACCGATCCTGGCCGGGATTGAACCCGCGATCTTAGGTCTACGAGCAAATATGGTTATCACCACACCACCAGGACAAACTCCAGGAGAGATCTTTGAAAAATTGCGATGGAAAAAAGCTACTCTGAGCCTATTAGTTTTTGAGTATCTCAAAATTTATCTATGGACCCTCATACCGCTATTTCAGGGCACAAGCTCTACTACTTCACAGTCCCGTTGGTTAGTCGAAATGCAAATGGATATGTGTAGGGCAAACATTTACTTGCAAGCTTGCAGATTATGTTACAGAAGTTTTGTATATTCTATAGACATTTTTATGGATATGTGACATTTATTCTGCAAGTAATATAAAAAAAACCGGATGTAGTGAGATCCTAAAACAAGAAATATACTGAAACACTGGGACGGCTAGCCGAATATCTAGACGACATTGCTAATACTACATGCGTAACTAGTAGTATTAACGCACGTAGAAAGTAAAAGTAAGTAAGGATACTGCAATAGATGAAAATCAGCATGATTAATGGCACTGATAGCCTTAGGGGCGAAAGGAAAAACCATACAGAAGAGAGGAACTCGCATATACATTGCAAGTACTCTAGTAATCGAGCTGTTTTGTTTTCATATATGTTGGTTGCTGTCTTAAAAATGCACTATAATCAACTTTAGCTAAGAAGTAGGCGGTGATGCATGAAATACTGCATTACTTTTGAAAATTAAGGTTTTCTTTTTAGTTGTTATTATTTAAAATATTAATATCCTGGAAACGAAATAGGGAAAGCTTTAAGACATCTTCTATAATCGTTTAGAATTATCAATTTTATTTCAACTAAGAAGCATATATGGTTCTACCATAAGGCCACAAGATCAATTGCAAATGAAAAACATATTAGTTAAGCTCTCTTCATTCTCCTTTGAAAAGCGCTTCCGTTTCTTTAAACTCATTGTGTATCGTTATTAGAATGTTTTCTAGAACTCGCAACATAGAGATGGTCCAAGTCTTTTACGGACAATCCATGTGCTCTATACTTGCTTTCAGGACCTAAACGATTAAGCGTGGTTAGGTACGCTTTATGAGCTCAATGAATTTGTGACCATATATTTCCAAAAAGCACTCGTTTTCGAAACCATAAGGCACCAGCTTATTAGCTGTCACATTGAGAACGACATGACTTACCCCGACAGGCTGCTGAACCTCAACCTAACCATCTCGGAGTGTTAGCATATGCCGCTAAGCGAGGTCATTTTGCCAGGGAGCTTCTTAGTTTCTGAATTCATTGTGAAGTGGTTGCTGAGGAAAATATAGGCAGCTGTAATAACGTATCTCGTGAAGAGAAATTTAATTCTAAGTCTTTGTGTAATACATGCGTGCGTCAATACAGAAAGCTGTTAAAATTGTCGCGTGAAACAATAATTAAGAAAAAAAAAATAAACAAAAGGCGATTAAAGCTATGGAATCTCTCATTTGAAATGCAGGAATATCAAGCCTCTCTACACGAGCGCTTGAGGTGGTAGGAGGTGTTTTTGTCTTGCTTTACCTACGTGCTTTTCCTCTCTGTAAAATGAATACCGCAAGTGCAACGTGCAAAAGATATGTCAAAAGTGCAACGTATGTGAATATGTATTTCATAATATCTGTGCGATATGTTTCCAAATTTAAATATATCGACGAGAACACAAGGGAGTACTGCGATAAGAATGAATCTGAATAATACTTCAGCTTGTCGATGACGATAAAATAGACATTCGTAATCTTTAAGTATGTGTTGAAGCTGAAAAAGGACATTATCATGAAATGCAAGAAAGGATTAATATTCTAAACTATCGTAAACCAGTGACAGGTATCAGTCAAAAAAATTATATGACAAAAGTGAAGATAATAATAAGTAGGAACATGTATAAAGAAGGAACAAATAAGTATTTGTGTCAATGATAAAGTTAGATGAGATGTTATTAAATTACGGCTTATGACTGATATTTACGTTTCCTGTTTCAAATTCATGCGTCTTAGTTAATTCTTCTTGCCATATGCAATGAAAATAATTTCTTTTCATTCTTCATTCTCTTTTAAAATAATATATTTTGACACAGTTTTCTCAGATTTTTACTTATATCGAAAAGGTGATTTACAAGCAATATAAGCAAATAATATAAAGTATCAAATGAAGTAATAAAATAAATGACCGAGAGCACCCGGCAAGATCGATTCTTCTGTCACCTCTCGAAGACTGAAGTTTACCTAAATGTAGTTGTAAGGGACGTTCTCAAAGTGGGTTATTACCCTTAAATATTGATAATGCATAATAAAGTATTTAAATTATCATTATATCAGAGAAAAAATACAAGAGCCACTTAGCAAGAATGACAATAATCCGCTCTATACATTAAAATTGGAGTGGATATAAACTAATTCAAGATAGAGCGAGTATGGCAAACAGCTGTTCCTCCATTTTGCTCTTATATGACGTCACTTGTAACTTTATCTAATACTTTACAAGAGTTGCACTTCTTTCGTGGAACGGAAAGTTACAAGAACATACTTTACAAGGACTTGTAGTATTACACTTGTGTGTGTTAGACCATGCTTTTGTGAAATAGAGCCAAGGTGATTTTTGTAGGCGTCGGGAAAATGGTGGGGCACTCAGTATAGTAAACTTGTATACAGAGTGAGATAAAAACCGCTTTCATAAAAATGTTTAACAAAAATATAAGTATTTCGAAATGGAGAAAAATATTCTTGAAGCACAATTCACATTGGTTGGTCGCCGATTAAAGACAACTCGAAGTTTTGGAACGATTGTTTGACAATGTTTGCAGTGATCCAAGTCACGAAGTTTCTGGGCAAAAAAGTTAATCTTCCATGACACTTCAAAGCGATAAATAACATGATCTGTTTGGCCATTCTGCTATGCCATCATCGTCAATACATTCACTGAAGTTCCTCATCTCTAAATCTTAGTGAGGCGGTGTTGCATCTAGTTGCCAAATCAACTGCATCTCGACTACTGGTAGTTACTCAAAATAAGTTTCCTTCAAAGATGAAAGTGCCATTCCATCTCCAAACTTCATCCTAAACAATTACGTTAGAAGTGCTGAAGTCTTCCACCATGACAAATTATGTTGGTTTACACCGGCGTTCAGTTTAAACGAGATTTCATATTTGTCATAAAAGGTATTCTAAAATTCGGGATCGATTTCTTGTTGCATAGGAACCATTTACTGAGCTCCAAACAAAGGCCCGGGTACCGCTAGCAAAAAGTTTCGATCGATATGGTGTCATTATCAGATTATCTCACCTTGTACAGTGTATACCTATAAATAAAACAGATATTACGAATTTTTGTTAAGTAAGTAAAAATATAAGCAAATCAATACTTAGCCTCTTAATAAACATAAACTTTTTTAGTTATCAGATAATCATGCCTAGTTTATAAGAAGGGAAAGCGCTTTATCCGCGCAAAATTGAAATACAGTGGTACAAGTGCTTCTGGTCATTCGGTAGGTCGCCTAACATACTTGCCGTGCATCAACTTTCTACTTCTAAATCAAGCTGTAGGAAAAAAAAAAAAAAAAAAAAAAAAAAAAATTACAATTAGGGAGGTTAAATATGCACTGTATCTTTTGTGAGAGAGATATTTGTTCAATCATCTTATTTGTAAGCAAGGTGTTTTAACGCTTCTAAAATAACACGATTCGCTGTAAGGGCAACTTCTATTAGATAT